>PPHD01023157.1:0-12566 GCA_002909625.1 Bambusicola thoracicus | reverse complement strand
AACTGTGATGCTTGCACAAGGTATTACAAAAGCTTATTTAATTCCACAGACTCCCACATTCAGCTTCAAAATTACCATCCTCTGAATCTCAATTACGGGTTGCTTTTTAAAAGAAAAAAAAAATCATATTTGCTTGATACCTTCTCTGAAGACGTTCTTCTAAACCCAAGATGCCTTACCTCAGACAGCCTACAGACCCCTAGATACTGGTGTACCACAAATTCCCTTTATCCCTTGGCAATATGTGCATTCCCTTTCAAGGTGTAGCACCTTAAAATGAGTCACAGAGCTGGATTGAAGACATGGAAGTTCAAAGAGTCAGTGACATTGCTCGAACACACAGAACTGTCCTGGCTCTCCACATTTTGCAGTCCACCGGAGTTGGAACAGTCCAGCAGAAAAGACACGAAGGCAGTGCTTGACTGCAGTCCTTACTTAAAGGGCCATATGTTTTTCTGGAGCTTGTTTGTGTGCTAAGTAGAGAAAGAGGATGCTGGATAGTGCACTAACTAGAAATATTACATCAAACCAACGATGATAGAAGTTGAACTGAAGCTCTCCCAGGACTTCTGTTATAATAGTGCGGTACTCCAGAGGCATACTCATTCGAATCAGGAGCACTGATGATACGAAGTACATACCCTGTAAAAAGAGAAAGTAGCAGTTGTTTAAGAATTGGCTATGTGGTTAACATAGGTCAGCACACAAGGACTTTATTGTCTTTGTCTGTATGCAAAAACAAATATGCACATATGTACATACAAGTATACCCATGGTTCTCATACTCACCATGATCTGTGCTAAAAGCAGAACAATAACATTGGAGGACTTGCTGCTGGAAATGGCATAGAAGAACTAGAAAGGAAAAAAATACTGGAAATAAGCAGCTGGACAATGATGCCTTAGAACATCATGAAACGAATATGCCATTCAATACTCTTTTGCATTAAAAGCGTGCTTTTTCAGGGAGGTGCATGTAACCTACTTTCAGAAGCAGGAATCTCTTAAGTCAGCAGCAGGCACCAACTGGTAAAAGTCATGTATTAATATTTAAGAGCAGGTACTAAAACCCAGGTCAACACAAGGAGTAGCGTCTCTTGAGTTAATACCTTTCCAGTTCTACGAAAAGAACTAGCAAATCAAATGAGGCAACTTAAGTTCTTTTAATCATCTCACGAACCCTTACTAAAACGCCTGGTTACAGCATCATTCTGAAGCCATGCTTACACTTAACATCTCATTGAGCATCCACACTTGTTCCTGAGAACAACAATAGAAACTGAGCAGGGAAATATAGTGGAGAATATATTTTTCCTCTCCTTCTCCCTCTGCAAGGATTTAAATTCAGAGTGTAAAAACTTAACTGCGTACTGAAAGTTTATACTGCATATGGTCTGTTTGAATTTGAAGACCTAGTAACAGCTTTCCTCATATAAAAAAAAATCACGTAAGACACTACTGGCCAAACGTACCTTTGTAAGTGTAATTAACAGGCCTCTGATAGAGGTGACAATGATTATTCCAACAAGAATAAAGGAAATGTGCTGAGACCAGAATTTCACCTGTATCAACAAGAGAAATACAGTTAATTCCCTGACTCCATTTTCACCACATCGTATAGCTGCTAATTCTTTAGGATCCTTGTACTTCCTAGTTGCACAGTATCCATTGTAGATAGGTTTACATTACTAATATAATTGTGAAAATATCTGATAAGTCATTACATTAAACACAGAAAGAGATAACTTATATCAATCATTTCTTTACAGGAATAAATTATAAAAGAGCAAATAATACTTGTTTGAAAGCAAAGTTTACGGAGTATTTCCTTTTCTCTTTAGGAAAGTCAGAATGCAGATGCATTCTCAGGGTTTTATCACTTCCACATTATTAGTAGTATGCTATTGCTTTTGTGGGGTAGGAATTACTGAAAAGGCTGTAAGAATTAATAAATCTCACATCAAACTGGATTCCCAAGTAATTCACAGTGATCTCAATTCCTCTTGTGACTGGATCTGTCTTCCCCACACGGTCAAACACAATATTGATGGTTGCCTGCAAGGCAGAGACAGATTTACAATCAAAGAAAGTAAGAACACCTCACTGCTACATGTGAGATTCTTGCTTTGCATTTCCAAGGTTGGGGGAGCAGCTGAATTGTATAAGTTAGTGTAAAAATACATACATTAGAAATGCTTGCCTAAGGTTCTGTAAAAAGAAAGATGCAGAGCTTTACTCCAGACAAGTGCCATTTTCATTCAGAATTTCCAGAAGCAAGATTATAAGGAAACTAGGGCCTTACTTAAAACACTGCATGTAAGGCATAAACTGTGCAGGGAGGGATATTTGCATTTGTGCACATAAAACAGAATAAAATATTTACCATGAAGATTTTCCAGACACAATAGATGGAGAAAAAGTAACCCAAAAAATTGAAGTATTTTCCCTGGAAAGTTTTGGAGTACTCTATTCTTTCCTGGAGAAAAGAAAAGAAAATCAAGAAGGGGGAAAAAAAAACATACACAAAAATTCATTACCATGATAATCCACAATACAAAGCCATACATTTTAACGGTGCACCAAGAGCAGCAACCACAGCTTTATCCTACAACTCTTTTAATTCAAAGGCTTGTGAACAGCTTTAGTAATGTGTAGTATGTTCCAGCACTTAACTAAAGAGGAAGAAACCCACCCTCTAGATCCCAAATTAAAGAATCATAGAATCATTGTAGAACCACAGAATGGCTTGGGTTGGAAGGGACCTCAAAGATTACAGAGTTCCTCCCTGCCATGGGCAACGTTGCCAACCATAAGCACTACATCAGGCTGCCCAGTGCCCCATCCAATCTGGCCTTGAACGCCTTCAGGGATGAAGCATCCACAACATTTCTGGGCAACTTGTTCCAGCACCTCACCACTCTCTCAGTGAAAAATTTTCTCCTGATATCTAATCTAAATCTTCCCTCTTTCAGTTTAATACCAGTTGCCCTTGTCCTGTCACTGTCTACCCACATAAAAAGTTGATTTCCCTCCTGTTTATAAGCTCTCTCTTAAGTTCTGGAAGGCCACAACAGATTCTCACTTCACCACATCACAACATTTCAACATTGACCCACTAAACAGCTTTCAATTTCTGGTAACATACATTCTCATTCAAGCTACTTTGGCCCCCAACACCTATCTGGGCAGTTATTTTGTTTCATACCTTTGTTGCATGCAGGTCAGCAGTTTCAAGAAAAAGCTGCCGGCTCAGCTCTTCTAGGGCATCCACTTCTTGCTGGATAAGAGACAGATCTGGCAAACCAGCATAGTCAAGGCTAGAGTACATCACAAATTCTCAATTAAAAAGGAAATATTCCCCACCTTCACCTCAAGAGTCACGTCTAATGGTTTGACTACTTTCTTAATCCAGATCAGTTTTCTGATACTGCCTTAGTGCTCTTGTTAATAACGCATCCAAAAGACATTTCAAGGGTACCTGTGTTGCACAGTACTCCATTTTAAGAAGGCAGGTAGTACTCTTCTACCTAGGGAACACATTGTAGAACCAGAGTTCTCAAAGACTGCTTCTCCACTTCAATCAGCATCCCTTATCATCAGAGTGCATAGTATTTCACTGTACCATCAGCTTCATGAACAAAATCACTGAGTAATCTCCTGCCGTAGGAGATTAGTGATTATTATAGAGTCTGGTCAAACAGCCAAATTTTAACTTTAACAGCCATTGGAAAAAGGATGGGAAGAAGACTCTTCAGCCTTAAGCAAACTGCACACTTTAGGTGGTCTGAGAGAAATTCTTGGTACGCAGCAGCAAGGCAGGGAAGTACAGACCTTTATAACTGTCCACACATTCCTTCTATCCCTTTTGCATATGCACAGTAACATTTACTCACATGTTCCTGTCCACTTTTTGTCACATTGCTAGAGCAACAGCAGTGAACCTACACCATGAGAATAATTTATTTGGTCCACAGGTTGCTTCTTGCTCTGCAGAGGGGGTCCTAGGAGTCCTGGTGGATGACAGGCTGGCCATGAGCCAGCAGTGTGCCCTGGTGGACAAAAAGACCAACAGCATCCTGAGGGGCATTAAAAAAAAACCATGGCCAGCAGGTCAAGGGAGGCAATCCTCTCCCTCTACTCTGTCCTGGTGAGGCCTCACCTGGAGTACTGTGTCCAGTTCTGTGCTCCCCCATACATAAGAGACAGGGATCTCCTTGAAAGAGTCCAGTGGAGGACCACAAAGATGACAAAGGGCCTGGAGAACCTCTCTTATGAGAAAAGGCTGAGTGACCTGGGTCTGTTCAGCCTTGAGAAAAGAAGATTCAGAAAGGATCTGATCAATGTCTATAAATACCTAAGGTACACAACGCAAAGGGACAAGGCCAGACTCTTTTTGAGTGGTGACAGGACAAGGGGAAGTGGCCATTAACTGAAGCATAGGAAGTTCTACACAAATGTGTGTTAAGAACTTCTGCATGGTAAGGGTGACAGAGCACTGGAACATATTGCCCAGAGGTTGTAGAGTCTCCTTCTCTGGAGGTGTTCAAGACTCGTCTGGACACCTACCTGTGCAACCTGGTCTAGGGAGCCTGCTTTGGCAAGTGGATTGGACTAGATGATGTCTAGAGGTTCCTTTCAGCCTGTGCAATTCTGTGATTCTGCAATTCTCGCTTTTCTTCTAGCTTTCCAACTCAGCCAAGAAGTCAGCTATAAGCGAGGACAACTGTTCCAGCACCTCAAACAGTGCTGTTGTTTTCCTCAAGCATGTCACAACTTCTCCACCCTGGAAGAGTGTATTTCAAGTAATGAAATAAAACATGTATGCAGGTAAGTCAGTGAGCCAAGGATACATCAGAATAGAAAGCTGCCTCCAGCTTCAGTGCTGTGACAGGGTAGACATCTGTAGTGTGACACAGCAAGTGCATACATCTGTCCTACAAGCTGCTGTACACCTCAACTGTAATGATGTAACAGCACATCTATATAATAAGGCTACAACATATGACTCCTGAGTGTCTACATAAAACTGCGAGTCCAGTCCCTGGGTAAGAGGTGAGACAGTATAGTGCTAGACAACAAACCTCCCAAAAGACAAAAGAAAGCTGGAGTCACCTACAGATGCCAGCATGCAGATTAAGGATACTTTCACTGCCTGCAACAGACGTCGTAACACTTTTTATCATTCCCCAGAAGCCAGTGGGTTTGTTGTGCACCTCCCCTCTCTGGAACATCGTCCTGTGAGCCACTGCTATCCTGAAAGAGCAGAAAACACAAGTCTTCAGGAGTAAAGTCTTTTTAGAATAAAGCAAAACAAAAACCAAAAACAAACTCAAACCCAACAACCAAAAAACAGTTCCTCAGAAAAGACAATTAAACTAAACTCACTGCAAACAGATGCCCCCTTTTCATTTCCCTAACCACTAATCCTGCTTCATAACATTATCTTGATTAGTTCTGGAGTAGAGCCCAGATCTAATCAAGCAAGATTCAATGAGACACTTCCTAAGACTTCTATTTGGAATTCTGCTTCAATCCAATTAAAAATAAATATTCAAATAGCTTTGTCACGTGATTAGTTGCTTTCGTTGGAAGAACTTCTCATGCCCCTTTCTCTCCTTGGACACCTCTTTATCACTGCACATTCCACTTCCTCCACAGAAGTGTGAGCACCAGGTGGTATGCAGCAGCTCTCTCGCACGCTGTCACTCACTGCTAGGCTGCATGACAAGCTCTTAGGAAGCAGAAATGCATTAATACATAATTGGACTGAACCACTGGACACTTCCGGCGATCTGAACATGACTCCTAAAACTCATCCAACACTACAGCAGCAGCTGCATACTGTCCCTCACACCCCCATGTGCGCTGCAACATAATCCCCGCAAGCACTGCTGGCTTCTGGCCTCATTACCTCACATGTCTCTCCATTGAAATTTGTGAGCCAGTTATCCACCTTAAGCTGAAAACTATTCATAGTATTGTCAAGGCGATCCATGATTTGACAGCATTCAGGTCCTTTTTTGCAGCTGCAGCCAGCACTGCTACATTTGGCATTGAGCCCTATTCAAGGTTGCTGATAAACAGTATAATAAAAATAATATAGTAAATCACACAATAGAAGAAGTAATACCCTTGGGGCATTTCCCATAGCACCTGTAAGAGAACATATGCCCATAGACTACACGGCACTGCAAAAAGAAAGCATCTATGTCAAGATGAAGTGCAAAGTTGCAAAGTATACCAATGCAAATCTTTTACACTGAGAAGTGGCAGGGATCGCTGTATCTACACAGTGGTTAGAGTTCTGAAGATCTCACAGAAAGGATCAACAAGTAAAAAAATATATGTAGTTTTCATTTGTGTATACATATGACACATCTACTTCAGACAGTCTGCTTTAATTCTGATATGAAGCAAATTAAAGCAATGGTGTCACAGAACCTAGGTCATTTAACTAGAGCCTCAGATATATAATACAGAATCATAGAATTACTCAGGTTGGAAGGGACCTCAAGGATCATCAAGTCCAACCGCAGCCTAACCATAGAATGACCAAGGTTGGAAAAGACCTACAGGATCATCCAGTCCAACCATCTGCCTATCACCAATGTTTCCTACTAAACCACATCCCTCAACATAACACCTAAACGTTCCTTGAACACCTCCAGGATCAGTGACTCCACCACCTCCCTGGGCAGCCCATTCCAGCATCTGACCACTCTTTCAGAAAAGCAGTATTTCCTAACACCCAGCCTGAACCTCCCCTGGAGGAGCTTGAGGCCGTTCCCTCTAGTCCTATCACTAGTTACATGAGTACGTATGAATTGAACTGCCATACCAAAACTGCCAATAAGAGAGTTAACTGAGGTGGTTCAAAGGACATTTACTCATCAGGAGAGAATAGTGTTTATCTTAAGTTAGTCAAGTCATCAGAGAGTTAGAACTTGTCCTGGAAGCCTAATCTGTACCACTGCAGGAAAAAAGATGCTACAGAAGGTAGAGGCCCAGGAAGAAGCCTAAGTTGCATATCAGGCCAGAATGAAACACCACACAGCTCTAACCCAACTGAGCCATCTGTTTCACTGGAACATCTAGCCCTGAAAGGAAAATTTGGGTAATTTCAAGACCATCTTATACCACACTGACTGCAAATCCTTGACATAATTCATTTAATGCAACTGCTCCTTTCTCACCTTTTTTTCTTGCTAATAATCATGTCCATAGTCTGGAGGAGTCGCCGCTCCAAAGCAAGAATATCTGCATCTGTCACATTCCTGCAGAGTGAAGAGACCCAACAATTAGGCCTGCTACCCCATTCCAGAGGGAATACGCACCTCCTCATAAAACAAAGAGAGAAGCTTGTACGAAGAGATGCTCCAGTGATGAAAATGGTTCTGGTGTGCAGAACAGCAATAGCAAAAGAACACTTAAAACATGGAAAACGGAAGCCGTCAGTAACGCCATCAGGATGAGAAAAAGGCAACTTTAAAGAAAAAAAAACAATCAATTCAATGAGGAAAGCAGAATAATAACCTCAAAAGGCAGACAAAATATTTCACAAGGCTGCAATTACCTGAGAAAGTAGGACATGTAAGTATATGGACAGTTGACAGCACCAAATCCTGACAGCAAAGCCATGAGTGTCACCCCAATCACACCCACACGGCTGATGAGCTGCTCGATAGACAGGATTCCTGTAAGATAAAGAACACAGCATCAGTAACGGGCTGCACTCTTCATCCTGTTCCACAGTTGGTGTCTTTGCAAACTAGTACACATACAGAGCTGCCTAATGAAATCAGCTACCTTCACAGTGCAATAACCAGAGGTAATGTGAAGTACAGACAGGGACTACGAATAGAGAGAAGAAAGTCTCCCTCAGAAAGCACATTATCATGATTAAAAACAGGGATATGATACTCATATTGTGAAGAACATTAAGAGATCTGAAGGGGCTTAACAATCAAATTTTTGGTTCCACATTAATAAAACAATAGTGGCTGGACTTGGCTGAGGTGGAAACACACATCCACCAAGTTCCATAAAGCAGACAACTTCAGCAAAGACACTCCAGCAATAACCAGGACTAGAGTTACCAAACTAGTTACTCCTAGCAAACTGGTCTGAAGCTCTCTGGATCACAGACAGGAAGCCCTCCCCTGTCAGTCATTAGAAGTGACCCCTCCATACCAGGCACAATTTGTACATTAAGATAGGAGTTATGACAGCATGGGAAGTTCATGCTCCTCCTAGCTGTTCAGTATTCATTTTGTGGATACACACAGTCAATTGAGGTGACCACCAAGCAAGCATTCTGAGCACCAGGTGAACTCTAAAACATACACTCACATGACACAGCATGAATGTCAAGCCTGTGCTGTATCCAATACCGAGCAATGAGACTGCATTTATTCTTCCCAACCATGAAGAACAGATCTCAACCCATCTTCTCAGGATACAGTGCCGTGTGCCATCAAACATGAACTTGATTTTTAGGGAGATACTTACGGAATAGCTGCTACATACAGCACATTTGGAGCTTACATGATTGCAAAGCTGAGATGGCCAAGTGCCAAGTCACATTTCATGCTTCAGAGAAGGAGAATAAATGGTGAAAACACAGCAAAAGGACTTCACAAAGGGAAACCGAGACAACCCAGTCATGTGCAGCTGCATAGAGATTTACACCAGCTACAGAATGTGCTACTATATCCTGGCCTTTTGCCCTACACGCTATCAGACAGCACCAGTTAAAACAGAGGTGCCTCCAAAATGACATGACAGCTCACTGTCTAAAGTCATGTTCCCCCATAACCTTCTCAGCATCTTTACTCTTGTGACCAGATCACATAGAACATATGCTTTAGGAACTCAGATGAAGATTAGAGTCCTAATAGAATACTACTAGGTAATCCAGCACAGAATAAATCTGTCCACAGAATCATACTTAAACTGGAGATCACGCAGGACTCCTGACAAAAAGTCCTGGTCAGTTGTGCGTTTCATGGCTGCTGCACAGTGCCAACACCATCCCAAGGTAAGGCAATCCCAACACAGGATGCCAGCACATGTACCTAAAAGGGCTTCCTGCCATACCTCCTTCCACAGCAAGATCCTACACATCTGAATTAGACCACCACCTCCACAAATAAAGCCCTGCAATAGCATTACTAGCACACACAAGACAGCAGTATCCCAGTCAAATTCTCAGCTCTAACCTTTTGCCTGAACCTGCTAGGATAAGATATTGTACAACTGTTAGGCTAAGGTACCATTCTGCAGAGCAGAAGACAAAAACAGGAGGGGAAAAAAAAAACCTACCAACTGTAGATATTTGCAGTTGTTACTCAGCTGCGCAGAACTTTTAGAGTAGTCTGAAGAGGACTGCCTGAACTACCTTTGGATTAATATATTCTGCCAACTCAAGTGGATTCACTTCTTTCTTGGCAACGAAACACTGTGTAGTGATCTGTGCTGTTTACAAGCTACTGTATTTCATGGGCAAATGACACAATTATAAAACAGAGACAGACACTTTCTCTTCGGAAAGTTCTAGAATCACAGATGGAAGGGTGAGCAGACCTACACCAATTGGTATCCTTTAATTTTTATCTTCTGAGTCCAGAATAAAGTAGTCTAACAGAGAACAGAAAGATTAAGTTGATGACTATCTGTCTGGATAGATACATTCACCAACTGGAAGGAAACTGACTGAATCTCTCCTGTTGAGAAAAACACAAACAACTTTCCAGTGCAGAGGATAATGGCAGGATAAGTTATACAGGAAACCCAGGTGACAGCTAAGCCTTCCAACAGCATTGTAAGATATACTTAGGTGCCTAAAGGATTCAGAACAGTTACACCCATGCTGACAATGTCTGCCGCATAACAACTAAGTCTACACAGTAACTTCACACTACAAATGCTCTTGGTTCTGTGAGCGCAAAGCAGAGATATTCAGATGATAGGAAACTCACCATGTTTTGGGCTGAGGATGGGAAATGGATCTCCTAGCTTCCAGAAGAAATACATAAATGTCAACCACAGAACACATGCAAAAAGCAGTTTCTGTCTGTGCACTAATGGAAAGAAAAAAGATAGTATTGAAGTTCTTTCTGTATTGTCAGTCTTACAAAATCACTACAATAGCCCAAAGACTGCTTAAAGCATAGATGGCCAAGACAGATGTATTCTGACAGAGCTGGAGCTAGCATCCCTTCACTTCCTACCAAACTCACTACTTGACATATCACATTTTGCAAAAGCTAACCCAACAACACAGCATTTTAGCTCTTACCTAAGGGCAGCACTGTGAATAGGGAAGTACTTAGCCACATCTTTCTTACGTGATCATGAAAATGACACTTGGAAACTTCACCTTAATGCCAAAGCTATGTGTTTTGGCATTATACTATACTCCCAACTCACATATTGAAGCTTAACACATAAGAGCAATGAATATTGCTAACTCAAGGGCAGATGTGCATTAGTACAGAAGAGGCCTCAACCAAACAGTAGTAAGCAAAAAAAAGCAAATTACTGAATTTTTCTGCCTTGTTTCTTTCACCCCTTAGTAGAACAATACAGGCTGGCCAAGGTTTCCAGGGCTTGGATGAAAGCTTAAAACTCTAGAGGAACAAACTCCAGTAACATTACTCCAAAGCACCCATCTTTGTTGAAACCCAGGAAGAAAAGCTACATTTTGGGGGGCTAGGTGAAACACATCCTAACTTTTCAAGAGTTACTGCTCAAGCATTAAGTCACAGACAGAACTTATCTAGCCAGGACAAAGCCAAGGGAAGAAAGAAGATACAAGGAGAGTGACCAACACATCTCCCTCTCAAAAAAAAGAGAGTTCTCACCAGTATTTGTAGTCTCAAATTAGTAGTTCCAATGCCATAAACCAAGTACTCACATAATCTGATATTGCTCACAACAAAGTAACCGATGTAGAAGGGTACCATGAAGACTAGGATGAGCAGAATGACACACAGGTTCAGCTTCCAGTGAAAATATCGAGAGCTAAAAGAAAGACAAAATACAGGTAAGCATGCTACATCACAACAAATTTCAAGAAGAAAATCATGCCTAAATACAATCCTTTCAGTTACATCAAACATTGGATAATACTGGCCAAGCATATTCAGAACTAACAACCACCTACAAAAAGCTATTTTCTCAAGTACTCTAATTCTTAACATGACAAATGATGTGGCTGTAAAGCCACTCTCCCATCTGTACGGCAAAGAGGCAAACAGATTATAAGGTATACAGACAAAAGACCAGAGAGACAACCGCATTTACAAAGGAGTAATGAAATAAAGAGCTTACCTGTATCCTGGGCTTGCAGAAAGGCTCCAAGAAGAGTGACCTCCCAAGAGAGATGCTGCCTCCTTGGGAGTCAGCCCTTAAATAGGGCTAGGAGGGGGGTGGAGCCTCTTGGCTCCACCCCTTCCTGTCAGGTGACATTGCATTCACCTGTGCCCCTGCCGATGACTCAGCACTTGCCTCAGGTGGTCAATCAGAGGTTCAGGCCCTGACTCAACTGTTCCCATATACCCATCATATTTGAAAAATCATGACTGTCAGGCAAAATCCCCACTGACTGCAAAAAGGGAAACATTATTCCCATTTTCAAGAAGGGGAGAAAGAAGACCTGGGGAACAACAGGCCAGTGAGCCCCACCTCTGTGCCTGGGAAGACCATGGAGTGCATCCTCCTGGAAGACATTTCAAGGCAAATGCAAGATGTGGAGGTGACACAAAACAGTCAGCATGGCTTCACCAAGGGCAGATCATGACTGACCAATGTGGTGGCCTTTTAAAATGGAATGACAGCATCAGTGAACAAAGGAAGGGCAACTGACATAGTCTCTTTAGACTTGTGAAGGGCCTTTGACATGGTACTAAACCACATCTTTATCTCTAAATTAGATAGATATTAGATATTTCAGGAAAGCCAAGGCGCAAGTAGAACTGAACTTGTCGAGGGATGTGAAAAACAATAAGAAGACATTCTACAGGTACACTGGCCAGAAGAGACAGGCCAAAACGAGTGTACCTTCTTTAGTAAATTTAAAAGAACTGGCTTCAACGGACGAAGAGAAAGCTGAGGTACTGAATGAGTTCTTTGCCTCGGTCTTCACTGGTGGCCAGGATTCCAGCCTTTTTCACGTCCCTGAGCCCTGCACCCCCAAGCCTCCGGGTGGGGACCAGGGAGGAAAATTCCCCCTCACTGTAAGGGCAGAGCAAGTCCGATACCACCTCATGAGACTGGACCGAGTACAAGTCTTTGGGGCCGGATGGTGTGCATCCCAGGGTTCTGAAGGAGCTGGCTGAGGTGGTTGCTGAGCTGCTCTCCATCATATTTGAGAAGTCATGGCTGTCAGGCAAGGTCCCAGATGACTGGAGGAAGGGTTACATCACTCCCATTTACAAAAAAGAGAGCAAGGAGGACCCAGGGAACTACAGGCCGGTGAGTCTCACCTCTGTGCCTGGAAAGATCATGGAACAGATCCTCCTGAATGACATGTTCGATCACATGAAGAACAAGTGTGTGATCCGAGA
>PPHD01023156.1:0-12566 GCA_002909625.1 Bambusicola thoracicus | reverse complement strand
TATATATATATATATATATATATATAAAGTTGCTTATAATAGCAGCATGTTTATAGGCTCCTCCAGAAAATGTTGAATAAGTTCTGAACTTCTTACAGACATTTGCCTATAATTGGACAAGGATTTTCAACAAATATCTCTTAACCTGCAAGCCTTAGTTTCCTCATCTCTTAGATGAGACTATTGATGCTTACCTCAGCTCCTAAATGTAAAACAAAAGGGTCTTATCAACCCAAATTTGTCACTGCTTGCCTCAACAGGATTATACCTTGAGAGAATTTTGCTCTTCAATCTACTTAAGATTAATGCTAATACTTCTGATTCAATTTTTGCTCTAGCATCTCATCTCTTCTACACTGTAAGTGGCTTTCACAGCAGGTGAAACATATCATACTGTATGTTTAGTGACCTGTACCAAAGAAATAACAGAAATAGAGATGTAAAAAGGCAGAGCATGATAAAACTCAAAGATCAAATGAATTTTCTGAGCTGTTTTTTATCTAATATGAGACACTTCCAGGTGTTCTGAAGTTAAGAGGGATGCTGGCCCACATGCTTGGAAAAAAATTCCAGCTGGAAGGGTTTAGTGCAAAACTGAAAAAGGATGTGGACAGGATGCTTGAAAGGGCTGCTTCACTCCTCTTATAGTTAAATCCAGTCAAAGCCTGGGCACCGCAAAGGGTTGTGGAGTGAGAGGGAAGCCTCATTGCCAGTCTTGAAGCACACAGTGTTAAGGCACAGCTGTGATTGGAAAATATCACTTTCCAAAAGGAGACTTACATGGCAGATAGTTATATCCTGGGTGTGGGTATAATATACCATGGGTAGAAAAGTACAGGGATTGTCTTTCGCTAGGAACTTATGCAACCACATATATAGCTGCTCACCATTTCCTCCGTGACCCCCCCCTTGGTGGGATTTTCTATCCAAAAGTGTAAAAATAACAAATCCTGAAGAATTGCAGTCCAGGCTCTACCTAGAGAAACTTTTAGACTGTTCATGCCATAAATATCTCTTGGAGGCTGTCTGACGTCAGAGGGTTTGGAGAGAGAGGTTGGTCTGAAACTGAAAACAGCGGCAGTTCCAGTCTCACTGCAGTAGTACAGCCAGTGAGAGGAGCAGCACAGGCGTTTCTCTATGTGGATTATAGGACTGCAGAACAGGGAGGAACTGCACAGACTGACGGGCAGTACAGTGTAAGTGCAGTTGCAGCAGCAACTCTTCTCATATTTTTGCTTGTTTTCAAGATCGAATCCTTGCCAATACTGCCTGCCTTTTTTTTCTTGTTCTTTTTTTTTGTTTGTTTGTTTTGTTTTGTTTTTGTTCTCCTATAAGAGGTCCTGAAGACAGCCTGGCAGCACACACAGAATTCAGGTTTGGCTTGATTGCTTCTCTCACAGGTATGCTGAGGGGCTGACCATGCAGGTTATTGTGTGAGTCTGTAAATGAACTGGGAGGGCAGGCAATGAAGGAAAGAGAGAAGGAAAAACCTATCTCTGGGACGCTACTAAATTAACTAAAATCTAGCTCCTTTGTATTCTAGTAGCAAGACAGCAAAATCTCAGATAATTGCCAGACTGTTTCACAATGCAAGAGCTGTGTTGTTGTTGTTGCTGTTTTTTTATTTTAACTCTTTAATCCCTTGTTAGATTATGCAGCAAACGGTTCCTCTTTCCTTATGGGAAAGACAGGAAGTTTCCTGGCTTCTTGACAATGCAGTCTTGTCCCACTTGTGTTTGTCTGGCTTCTGATGATAATAGATCCTAATGTGAGTATCCATTATTGCTTGCGAAGTCTGACAAATTTAGCGCCTTGAGCCTGGATACTAGGGGCTCTCCAAAGAACCCACTGCTTCTGCAGATGAAAGAGGCATCTTTCACATGCAGAAACTAGCTGTAACTGAGTCATATATAAAGGAGACAGCTACTGGAATTAGAGTGACTCTGAAAAATCTGCAGAATTACTACTATAAACATACAGTGCAAGTCCTAAGGAAAGCCAAATCTGTAATTTTTTTCTGATTTTACTTTTTTTGTCTTATAACTCAGCAGCTCAGAGATTCCTAAGCCTACTCCATAGGGAGAAGGTTTTATTCGTTTGCACCTAAAATTCTGTGCTTGATTCACGTGATCTACCTTACCTCCCCACCCACCCTTGCCCACCTGGGTGCTCCCCACTCTGGTAGAGGTGGGGGCTGTTCCCAGAAGCATAGAATTATAATTGTAGAGTGGCTTAGGATGGAAGGGACCCTGGGGATCATCAAGTTCTAACTCCCCTGCCCATAAGGTGAAGCATCTGTCCTCCTCAGTGGCATCTTCTCTATCTAGACCCTTGACAGAACCAGCTCATTTCCCCAGATGAATGGAAAAGTTTGGTACCTCCTGTGTGAATTTAGCTAATACTTGTACCTCTAAAAAGCTCTTTGCCAATTAGAGTGTGCTTGATCTGTGTAGGTGCTGGAAGGAGAGATGACGCCCTTGAATATAAACACAGTGCTGGACTGAGAAGCAGGAGCTATGCGAGTTGCACAATATAGTGTGCTGAGCTGCTAATAATTGGCTTCAGCCAACAAGCAGTCACAAGAAAGGCTGTTGCATGTTGCTGCTCTGTAAGTTGAGTTGTTTTGGTAATGGAATAAGTCTGCAAATACTTTTCCTCTTAAGGGGGTTGGAATAGATTGTAGAGGGAATTTAGTAAGGAGGAGGGAGTTTTTCAGAAGTCACCCTGACAAATGAACTAATTAGCTGTGCTGAAAGTGACTGTAGGATTGTCCCTTTCTATGTCTGAGTGGTTGGTAGCCACTGTGCTGGCTTATGTGATGGGAAAGCCTATGCTGGGATATATTCCACATCTAGTCTCCACTGAGGGATGCCGTACAATGCAAAACAAGCTAGACTGAGATGGAGAAAAAGCAACTGTATGACTGTATCTGTAAGAGAGCATGTGTTCTCAGAGATAGGTTCTGCAGAGATATACTTTGGAAGTGAAGCCTCCAGACTTGGTTTGGGATTTGGGTTGTCTTAGCGTGACAATTCAGAATATATATACAGAATAGTATATACAGAACAGGTGAAAGCTAAAAGGAAGAAAAGAAGGACTAAGGAGAAAATTCCAGAAATGGAGTGCATTAAGCTGACTGTTTCCTTTCTCTTTTAGAATTCCTTCTCTTTACCTTTCTATCCCAATAAGAAGTTACACTATCTGCAGGGGTCTGTGAGCTTGGAAGTTCCTTGTGGGCTTAGTCATGGCTCAGAGTGAAAGCTACTTTTGAGGGGAAGGCAGGAAGAGGACTGGGAGAGGAGCTACTGATTAGTCAGGAGATATATTCAGTGTTTTGTAACATGAATACATGGGTTGTCACTCAGTATACTTGAGTCTGGATGTAGTTGTATCAGCCAGGGAATTGTTAGTTCTTTCACTGGTGGATACCGACTCTAGAACTAAGTGATGTAAATGCAATACATACAGAGCAGATGTCTTTTCAGTTTTGCTTTGCAAAATAGAAAGCAGTTCTGTATTACAGTTTATGACAATCACAGTGCAACCCTGAGGTTTTAAAGGTCTATATTATGTGTTCTGAAGTGCTGTCTCATGGTTTCACAGAGCTGAGTAAGCAAATTCTCTGGATAGCTTAGTGGCCTTACCACACTGTATCACTTGTCTGCTGCTATTCCTGATGGTTATTTTGGTTGTGCTCCTCATGTATAAGAGAGATCATTCAGTTCATCTTGAAATCAGTCATAAAAAAATTTCTTACCAAGTCCAGACATGGTGTGCACTGTCTGTATTTTATTAGTGGAGAGACACAGCTAGAGCTGAAGAGCATCTTGAAGGTATCTCTCAGATTGTTCCAGTTTTGCTTTATCTTCCATCATCACCATAAAATTCCCCAAGGTCCTATGGAATTCCAGAAACCCATGTAGTCACTGCAAGCCAGCCATGTGACCTAGCTGTTGAGCAATCAGGACACAATTTCCTGATACTTAAAGGGAAGGATGTGTGCACAGTTTGGCTCTCAGTGCTTTAATTGCTGTGAATTTTCAAACCTGGGTCAATTCTATGGAGATCTGACCTCTCTTCCCCGCCCCTGCAGCCCCCAGGCAAGCACAGCGTATTCCACAATTAAAAGAAAATTGGCTGCTCTGATTTTCACTGGATAAAAGAATTTTCATGTATGTTCCTGTGGATTTTTTTATGTTGTTGACTGATGGTGGTGTCGCTTATGACTTTTCTGTTTTCACCAGCAATACTTTCTTATATCACACTCCTTTGAATTGTTGCATTTGTGGAATATATACTAGCATGCATTAGATGTGATTCATTTCTCATATTTCTGCAATTCCACTCTTCAAACAGAAGTAAAAACACCATTACCACCCTGCATGTATCAGACTGAGGACTTGTTATCTTCTAAGCTCTGTGTAGATATCACATTTCATAGTACCATGTAAATTAGTTAAATGGCAATTATTAGGGTGGGTTCTCAGACAATGTAAATAGGTATGGGGTCTCCCATGCACCTAGGATGAATGTATTCCAACTTAGGATTTGGCATGGTGTCTTCAGATGGGTAGTGAGTGACCTGAGGCACGTGCAGTGCAAGTCTGCTGTCATTTGTATCTGTGCAAATTTTTGTAATTCTGTATTGTTCAAGAATCTTATTCCAGGATTCAATTATAAGTAGGTTCAAATAGCATCAGAATTTGGTCCAGAGAAACTGAGGCCCAAGTTGTGCAAAGTAACCTGTAATTTTGGCTCTTTATTTTTAGTGTCTTGTTAAGATACTTGAAAACTGAGACAGCCAAAATTATAAGCTGCTTTTGAAATGCTAGCTGACTGACTTGGGCAAATCTACATAGTGGGTTTGATTTTTCTCACGTACTTTTTACAGCACTATAACTCTATGAAAGTCATTGAAGTTACTGCTGTTTCACAGCAGCGGGAGTCACAGGGAAATGTGCCCCATGTTGCCAGAAGCTCCCGTGAGTTCTAGTGTGTCAGTCCTGTGCTCAAATTCCATTTTTCTTGAATATTTGGGTCGTGCTTTGATTTGATTTGCTGAGAACCGTATAGCCACATGACCATGAATACATCACACAACTAAGCAGTGTTGTTTTCAGTGCAGTCTCAAGAATTTTTAGGGCTGTGTATTAAAACTGAGCCTGATAATGGTCAAACAGGCTTTTTCCTACAAAGTATTTCCCTTTGGCTTTGTGTCCTTAATATGCTGCCCAGATTTCATGTTACACGTTAGATTTACGTTTTCAATTTGTTTTGTATTTTAACATTTAAGTTATTGGTTTCTTCAATGATCTTTATGGTGTCAGATGGCATCTCCTAGTGGTAGGAGTTTTTCTAGACTTGGAACAACATGGGATAACGAATCTGACCAGGAGAAATTCATGTTTTTTGGATTTCGTAGAAAATTTAATCTGAGAGTACTGGAGATTTATAGAAGTGATTAAGTTTCTCTGGATTTAGAAATTAGAGAGGCTGAAGGTGGAAAGAGGGAAGTAGATAAGAATGGGGTGAAATGGAATTTAAGGAGTGGGAGCTGGAGATCATAACGATGTGTTTAGACTACAGGAAAATGGAAAGAGAGTTAACCTTGAGGAACTAGGAAAATCTTGGCAGTAAGGGAGGAATAGGCTCCCTCCCGGAATAACAAGTGCATGCACACTTCCCAGTTTTGCTGACTACAAAGTATTAATCATTGCAGTTGATATTTCTGCTTATGAGCTCTGCAGTTCACATTTGTTTTTGTTCAGTGTATTTTCCTCTTCATTGTGTCCCAAGATGAATTAAATGCAGGCAATGTATGTGCCAGCCCAGCTATTCCTTGAACTGTGGGCAAAACTGAGCTGTGATTCCCAAAGACTCTCCTCTGTTAATTTGGTATATTACGTTTTTTATTTAAATAAGATATAAGCAAGGAAGCATTTTTACTCTTATGGCTTTTATTACTGAAATTACTAAACAAACCTGATTAGAGGGGCTTTGTATTTTATTTGCTTTAAAAAATTGAATTAATGAGCCACGAAGTCTTAAGAGAATCTGCACAGTACTCAGTAGGAAAATATTCATTTTAGAAGAAAATCAGGTCCAGTTTCACCTTTTAAGATCTGACCAGAAGATGAGTTCCCAGGGAGTTCTCAGAAATTTAATACACAAATGCGCTCACACTATAGGGAAAAAGAACATTTCTATCAATGAGCACCATCAGGGTTGGGTTTGATTGTGAAGAAGTCATGCAACGTTACATTTTAAGACTTTAATGCCATGTGGTAATACTCCCTTCTCCCAAGACAAAGCTGTGGGAAGAGATGAAAAATCTTAGGGAATGTGTCCACTAGTAGCTATTAAATATGATAACCTGGCTGTATTCCCATCTTGTAGTCCTAAACAACTAAGAGGACTGAGCAGGAATAGCATCAGACTATATATGGTATTTTTGTTTGCTTTCCCTAACCATTTGCAGCTGGCTGTTACTTGGAGATAAAGTACAGGTTTAGATGGACATTGGATCTGACTAGCTGTAGTCAACTTTTATATTCTTGTGGTCTCCAAGAGACACAACACTGTGAAGATCCTCTGACATGTCAGCTGGTGTAAGAGGGAGAAACAATTGTCTCCCTAAGATTTGGGCTGAGGAAACTGACCAGGTACATATAAATCTTCACAAATTTGTTCAAATATTTGAGTCCTTTAAATGCCAAGGATGATTGTGGAGAAATTATGCCTTCATTTTTAGTAGTCTCAATCTGCTTGTCAGTTAAAGAAAGTGACTGACAGCTCCCTCTGTCCCCAGTTCAAAACTGGATTACAAACAAGGCCAGTTTTTTGCATAAAGGATTTCATTGGCTCTTTCATTCACTCTTCCAGTTATTTATAGAAATGTTTCACATTTTCTCTTGAGCTAAACTATTTCTGTAAATTCTTACATTTCATAAAGTGTACTCATCAACTGCATGATTGCTGCTTTTTTTTTTTTTTCCATAATTAACAAATATTTTGGGTGTTTCTATTTTCCAGGAAATTTCAGGGCTTTAAAAAAACTTTGAAGGTTATTTTTAGATGTTTCAGGCTGGTCTTGGAAAATCATTAATCTATTTGCACGCTCTTGGTCCTACACTGTCATCTGTTTTCTTTCAAAACTGTGACAGAAATATGTGGGAATTCCATGTTGCTCTGTATCAGCCTGCCAATTCTCCTGATTTCCTTGTCGAAGAAAGCAACCTTTTCAAGATGGAATAAAACTACTGTAGAGGTCTACAAGTATCACTGCATATATCTATTTGTGTGTAGAAAATTCCTGGACATTTCTAATGTATAACATGATGTAACTTGGTTTCCCTCTAACACAAAGATATTTTGTTCCCTAGAAACATTATAACAGTCTAATCCCTCTCTGTAAGTATGTGGTCAATAAATCTTCAGCCATAGCACTTTTACTTTCCATTGATTTAAGATCAAGCTCTTGAATGCAGTGGGTATGGTATACTCATTGGCCAAATTGTTTCTTATAGAAGTGCAGCAATTTCCTATTTAGCCATTAGGGATAAAACCAAGAGAATGTATTCTTGCCTGCAATCTTCCACTACAACGCTATGTGAGGACACAGGAAAGAGGTTTAATAATGTTAGCAATTTATTCTTTGCATTCAGCACTTTCCTTTGAAAATTTTTAGAGCTGTTAATGGATTTAGCTCTCTGTGAAACTGAGGCACTGCCTATTCAGATGCCTCAACTTGACAGGAGTCTGTACTACCATATGAATACTCTAATTGCAGGTAGGTCAGAGTTTGACTTATGACAGTGCCTTTATCTTTTCTTTTGTCTCCTGCCTTGTTGGTAAGCCATATATTGACAGAGGTTATACTTCCCCCAGAATGAAAATTTATCACAGAATCACAGGGGTTGGGAAGGATCTCAAGAGATCACTGAGATCACCTTGCCTGCTAAAGCAGGTACCCTACAATAGGTTGCACAGATAGGTGTCTGGAGAGATTTGGAATATCTTCATAGAAGGAGACTCTGCAATGTCTCTGGACGACCTGTTTTGATGCTCTGTCACCCTTACCATAAAGTTCTTCCACACGTTTGTATGGAACTTCCTGTGTTCAAGTTTCAGGCCATTGCTTCTTGTCCTATCACTACACACCACAAAGAAGAGCCTAGCCTCACCCATTTGCCTCCCACCTCCCTTTTAGATATTTATAAATATTAATCAGCTCCCCTCTCAGTTGTTTTTTTTCCCCCACACTTAGCAGGTTACTCAGCCTTTCTTTGTAAGGGAGATGCTCCAGGCTCTTTATCGTCTTTGAGGCCCTCTGGACTCCTTCCAGGGGATCCCTGTCTTTTTTTGCACTGGGGAGCCGAGAATTGGGCATAATATTCTAAATGTGGCTTTACCAGGGCAGAGTAGAGGGGGAAGATCACCTCCCTCATCCTGCTGGCCATGTTCTTTTTAATGTATCCCAGGATACCATCACCCTATTATGGAGGATGTGTACTACTCCCTTCGTTTCTCACTCCCTGATTTCTATGCTTCTCGAAGTATCTAGTCGTAATCCTTAGTTCATCTTTTTTTCCTCTCTGTCCTTCAATTAGTCTTCTTGCCTGCATTAAGGAGACAAAACTCATGTATTTGCAGTAGTGATTACTTCTAAGAGATTTGCCCTAACTAGGTGGAATGAGTTTATTTGTTTGATTAAGAAGCACAAAATTGTAGATAGGGTTTGTCAGGATATTGTTCTTCCTTACAAATGTTGTCAGGAATGGGGCCATCAGTTAGTGCAGACAGTCTTGGTTTTCTCACTGAGTCACTGGCCATTAAGTTGGGATGCCTGGACTGTGAGTACCCTGCTTAAATCCATTTGGCAGAATCCTGACCCCCTCCAGGCAGGCGACCCCATCAGCATCTGCACAACAGATGAAAGAAAGCAAGATCTTGACCAAACATGAGGAGACTTTAGTCCTTTGCTACTTTTGCAGCCGTATATACAGCGGGAACCAATTAAACTGTTTCTAACAGCTGAGTGCACAGAGAGACAGTTGGTTTTGTTCTAGCCTGTGCTCTGATCTGTCAGCATCCTTCTTCACTGTTATGCAGGGAGAGAGCAATAACCATGCTAGGGCCCTGCCAATATGAACTGTCTTCCAACTGTGCCCTACTGAGATATGAACTTGCCCTCGTTGTTTGTTTCATACTTTTACTGCCCTAAGGGTCAGGCATCCCAATGAGTGAATTTCTCTGGCTCTGTTGTAGAGGCCCCAAAACGTGTTGCCAGTGACAGAAGTACAAAGCTTGACCTCAGTCTTTCATCATCAGCAGGATTCAGGCAGTCTGTGTGAGTATTTCTAAGTCTTTGGCAGTCACCATTACTAAGTTATAGGGAGAAAAACAGATGCATTTTCTGACTAGGTGAAATTTTCCTGGGGGGACCCATGAGCTGTTTTCCAGCTGTGCCTGGGCTTATCTAGAATAGTTTCATGTACCTGCTGGGGGACACGTGTTAAGCTATAAATGTCCAACTGTGCCCTTTGTGACAGATTTTATGTTCAAACAGAGGCAAAAATTAGCAACTCCTCACTGCCTCATCCTCTGCTTACTTACAGTGGTGATGTTTAGTGTGCTCACATCTACTGGGACATCTCCAGAGGCCCATACTCTTTCTGATTTTCACGTCTGTTGGTGTAGCTAAACTACTGTGAAATGGGAGCCTTATCCAGGAAAAAGCCTGCTGTAAATACAAACTGGAGGTGACCTAATATAAAATATTAACATTTTTGTATGGTATCACTGCACTTTTCCTAAAAAGCAGTTTAAGAATGCTGCTTCATCAGACTTGAGAGTTAATTATTCAATTACTAGCCTTTATTTTTGCACAACGTATTGACAGATACCTGAAGACTTGAATCTTCACCTATGGCTCATATTACATACACATCAATATTTCTTGTTTTTGCTTTCAGATAAAAAAGTACTATTTGTAGCTGTATGTATTCAGACAGCATGAATGTTCAGAATGGACTAAATTATGATCACCATCATCATAGGTCAAAGATCAGAGAGGTGATACTTTGCCTTTAAACAGTGAAATGCCTATGCAGTCTCATCGATAGCTGCTTTAAACTTAGTGAAAATAGGTGCCTCACTTCAGGCTATAAAACTTATGTAATTTTGCTTCTCACTCTTCACTTGAAAAATCCTATGTCAGTATGTGACATTACTGGGATAAAAGTGCAGTGGAGTCTGCTGGACTGCATGTCTGTTATGTGGTGTCTGTGCCTGTAGGAAACAGGACGTGATGACCTTGTAGTCCTATGCATGCACATGACACAGAATCCAATTGACCATCCTACAGCCTGTGGTGACATATGGGAGTGCAGCAAATTAAAATGGAAGCAGATGGTGAAAAAGCTTCTTCTGTGTTTTGCCTTCTCTTTTCTTTCAGGGATGTTGCCTAAAGTCTTTGATCCAAATAGCTTGCTGAGGAAGTATGTCTCTGAGCTGTGATGAAATGACACTGGGATTGCTGTGAATTCTTTTGCTCTCTCAAGAATAAACTTAATTCACAAAGAAGCTAGAGGGCGCTTAGCAATTTGGTTCCAGACTTGAAATGGGAAATACTTTCAGATTTCAATGAAAAATACCCCTATTTTAATCTGGAGCTTGCTTCTGCAGGATGGCCACTGCTATTAATTGCCGTTGGCTGTTTGCCTATGTGAGGATACGTGCTTTCCCATGTGTAACTCTTTACCTGCTTGTTTGTTTGTAGTGGAACAGGCTGCATGACTGCGTGAGTTGTATTTTCTAGGTTTCCTGTTTAAACCATGTGACCCTAAGTCCATCAGCTCCTACAGTTCTGTAGTTGCACTGGGACTTATAAAGCTGAATTTCTCACTGAAGTTTTGGAACCTTGTTTCTAGGGCCTTATTATACCATTCGTTGTGGGCTATATGCTCTGTATCTTGTGATGCTGAAAGGATGGGAAATGATGGGCCCTCTAGACACAGTGAAACTCTCCCTCCAATTAAAATAAGTAAATAAATAGCAAGCAGTTTCCCCAGTTCTGTGATACTCAGAAGCAGTTTAAATAATCCCTGTACGGCAGAAGATGCCATGCTGGACTCATTTATTGCCTGGACTCCAATTATTTTCTCAGTGTCTCATGATGTGAACCTTTGGGTTCACCTTCTGTTGTACGATTCCTAGGCAAATGTACTGAGGCTTGAGTTTGTTCATTGGTCAGTGTGTATGCTTCTTGAAACACCAACTTTTACATACTCACTGAGGAAAGACACAGTAATCACTGCATTATATTAGCGTCTGCATATCTGACACACCCAGTGATTTGTTTGCAGACTTTCCCACACCCTCAGAGTTGCCACTTCTTAGTTTGGGTCATTTTTACTATGGCTGTGTCAGATGTCATTTTCCCTCCAGATATTTTTGGGTGTAGCTGATTGCAGCAAGGCGGGAGGATAAGAGAAGTCTGCTTTTTAGACGATGATATGCAGCTCATCTGAGTTACATAATTAGAGAGTATTAGAACATTTCTGCTTATGATGTTTTTGTTTGTTTGACTTCTTTTTTCCTCACTATAAGCCTCCTATCTGTACACTCACAACTGTTCTTGCCTTTTGTTCTTCTTTCTTTACCTGTGGAACACAGTACTCCTGAGAATCCAAAATGTGTCTAACCAGAACTCATCTCACTGAGTCACTGGGCCAACACAGGCCTTTCATTTTATTATTGCAATTAGGTATCAGTAGGGAGATTTCATTGTACTCCTGTTTCATCAGGCCTGTCTGCTGTATCAAGGAGTCTACGTGGTTAGGTTTATTTGTATTTTTGATTTTATGCTCTGTTTGGACTGTGCCAGCTACAGGAGGTCTTCTACTGTCAAATGATGTCACAGAGCTGACTAGGTGGCCTCTTGTCCTGCCTGCTCTGCTAACTGTGCTGAGCCAAGTAGCATCTGTCAGAGCCTACGCAAGCATAGAAGGGAAGGAAGGACTTTGTTTACTCAGGCAAACAAATGAGCTGTAGATGAGAGCTGCTCTGCTCTTTGGCCATTAATTACAGGCTGAACATTTCTCAAGTTCTAAAAGCTAAGCAAGCTTCACCTTGCTTAACACTTGGGCAAGAGACTGGAGTCTATAGGAAGCAGTGCTGATTGTTTAGATGCATGTATGAAGATTGATGCAGGTTCAAGACTGAAATTTGAGGAACTTGATATCAATATGGCATAAAAGTTTCTTGCCTGTGTTCCACAGAGCACTAAACTAGTCATCTTTAAGGTAGGAATTCAATAGTTTAGAGTATTAGGTTATAAGTTAGATAGTGACTTAACAATTTTGGTCAGTACTTAACTTTGTACAGTAAAATGTGTGGTTCTCAGATACTTGTCATGAGGCACTTTGTGAATGAGAAACCATCTAATTAATATAGCTGCATAGAATTTCTGGTTTCTGTTTGTTTTTTGCCTGCTTGTTCTTGACCCTTGCAGACTCTTAAGACCTTTAACAAACTGTCCCCTTAAAAAAAAAAAAAAAAAAAAA
>PPHD01023155.1:0-12567 GCA_002909625.1 Bambusicola thoracicus | reverse complement strand
TCTCTTCATGGTGATTTTACTGACATAGAAACATAATGGTGAAACAACTGTGAACGAGAAGCAAAACTTTCAGTAATCTGGGGAAAACTGGAAAGGAAAGGTGAAGACCACAGTGCTATCATTGACTACTATTGCTGCTTGGAAATGGGTCATTTGCTTTTCATGATGTTTCCTACACCTTCCCTAGTGTATGGACTCTGGGTTGGGAGACTGACTCCAGGACTGATGAGTGGTCTCAGGCTTTTTAGAGCTAGGTTTCCCTGTTTGATGTTGGTATTTTCACTGGGCTGAAATACATCCTGCTTTTGGAAGTGCTTCCCCTTTGATTCATAATACAAACTCAAGATTCATAGCATAGCAGAGACAGGAAATACAGTGGAATACCATTTCTTGTTACTGGGATTTTTCCTAAGTAAACAGATGGAACTGACAGGAAAAAAACAGCTTCAATTAATTGTCCATGAGCTTTATATAGTAATAGAAAATATTAGATCTGATACGATGCTTGTTGCACACCTCCTGTATTTGGTACTCTTAAGACTAATACAATTCTGTATCATGTAGATTTGTCTCATAGTCTATGTTAGGATATATTGTGGGGAAATGGATATAACGATGTGAAAAGATGAAGTTAGTGATTTGTTTCAGGCAATTTAGTTTATTACATTTGACATGTTATCAGGTCTTGGAAGCTTCCTTTTGGAAACATGTCACATCCTGCTTTTTTTAATGATCATCTGCAGTCATTATTCATTGTAGTCGGGTGCTTTCTATTGGAAGCTAGCAGAGGCTTTCTGCTGCCGCTGAATACAAAAATTAGTTTGGATTATTAGTTCCATAAAAATTAATTTTATATTACATCTTTGGAAGTGTCTAGAGGTGATCTCAGTAAGGTAGGCATTGTTCAAAATGTGAGTTGTATGGTTAATTCTTATTTCAAGCAACGTACTGGATTGGTTCTTGAAGTAAGCAGGCACTCTATTTCCCCATTTTTGTCTGTTAGGTTGTATTTCTTCAGTTAAGCCACATATGCTTATATCAATAAAGGGCTTAGTTTAAACTCTAAGATTGTACAGTATGTTTAGGTAAATGCCAAACAACATGCTGAAGTCAGGAATTGCCCAGAAAAGGTGACAGTTCTCTGAAATCTCAGAATGGTACTATTCTCTGGTAATCTTGTCTTGCCTCTTACAAGCTGGAATTTTATTTTATGACAGTAGAGGCACCAGTGAAAATACGAACCATGCTCACAGTGATTACCTTGTGCTTGCTTACCTGTGCCTTTATACTGTTGGAAGAAAGTCTTTTTTTTTTTTTTTCTCCCCCTCACCAAGACACTAAGGACTCAGCAATCATAGAGCTGTATTTCTTCTTGTGACATCACAGAACAGAATTTGCTGTTGGGTGGTTACAAGGTATTGTGCAGTTAGAAAATGCTGCTTTGTCTTTTCAAGCTTATGATAAAAGCCATTTAGTGGGCTTATGGTATGTGCCAAGCTGTATATCCATGGCCTTCTGTGGAGCCAGGTACCAAAACAGGCTACAAAAGTAGCTTCTTGTTCTTCTTGTGAAACAACATCATTGAGGCAAAGGATAAAAGCATTCTATTATGTCCCCAGTGCAAAATTATTGAGGAAAACAAGACTATTAATCCACTAATGCTGAACTTGAAAGTTTTAGAACTATCACTCATGGATTCCTTTTGCTAAACTAATATATTAGTTCTTTAACATACTAATCCCTGTTGTTAAACAAACTGACATATCAAATGGAACAACAGATCTCAGAGGAGTGGCCTTCTCATGGCTCTGCAGGCGAACACAGAGCTCAGGATGCTATGGAAAACCTGTGGTGTCTGCTCATTAACTTCAAAATGAAGCAAATGCCATGTGGAGTTCTGCAAATTGGGTTCTAGTTGGTGGGGAGGAAAGGTGTCCTGGCGAGTGGGGAAGAATGAGTGAAAAAACTTTTTTTTTTTTTTTTCCCCCAAGAGATCTCTATTCCAGATACAATTCCATAGAGGAGTGCTGTACTCTAAGTGTTTGCATCTGCAAATAAAGCTTGTAGAGCTGAGCAGTGACAATGGATAACAGGTGAATTATTGAGTAGGATTTACCTTTGTGGGTTTTAACTTTTCTAGATCCATAGCTAGTCTTACAGACTGCAGACATTGTGGGTGGGTCAGCAGTAGTGCAAAATTCCAGACAGTGAAGTTTCTGCTGAAGAAGCTCTCCTGGATTCCTGAAGGCATATTTAGGTTGTTTGCAATTTTTTTTGACTTTTGCAGCATCTGGCAAAGTTCATAGTTTGACATCTGTGCTATAAACTTTTAAAGGATGAGTTGGTGTTTGTTAAGCTCTGAAATACTGGGATGCTTGGCAATTTGCTTTTCTGTTTTATGCATAGGATTCTGAACAATGTCAGGATAATAAGAGTATAGAAGATTGTAAGTAGTGTAGTATCATTGTTTTGGGGAAGCAACATGCTTGTTAGATTCACTTTCTGTGGAACTAAGGGTGGTTCTGTGTGCTGAAGTCATCTACTCTCAGCAGAGGTCTCAAATTTTGTAATGGGAGCAAAGGGAAGATAGGATTTAATTTATTGTTGTACATCACCTGACTTAGTTGATTTGGGGAGGAGCTGCATAGCATGCAATCTATTTAAAACTATCTTGTAAGTTTAGTCATCAGGACTAACCAACAAGCACAGGGGAATATTTGGTTTACTGAAATGACTACAGAATTGAATACTATGCTTTATTTTGGAGAGCTTAGAACTGGTTTCACCTGGAAAATTTTGTTGATTAACTGTAATCTCCAACGAGATGCTTCTGTATCAGTGTATGTTGTGGGGTGAGGTAGTCACAGGAGCTCAATTACAAACAAGTTTCATCCTCAAGCGGTGAATTTTAGAATTGACAAAATAATCTCATGTCTGTGCCTCATCTCTTCTTGTTTTAATATTCTCCCTGAAAAGGGGATGCAGAACTTCAGGATTTCTTGTTTGTTAGCATTAGTTAAATGGCATCATCTGTTCTATATCTGAAATGGTTGTATGCACAGACATAAAACAGTGATAGTTTTAACTGTTATTCCTCCTTTTCTTCTGGCTGCATTGCTGTAGCTTAACTTCTACTTTTCTGCTGTGTTTCAAAATGGTACAAGATAGTGTAAGTTCAGTCTAGACAGTCACAGCTTTAAATCACTGTGTGTAATCTTCCTGTTTGCATTTTCCAAGGAATAATTAAAAAAAAAGTAGCATTTCACATTAAATGGTACTTTTGTTGGCAGCTTAAGGAGAAATGAAAGTTGGAAGGAGCATGGTGAATAGATTACCCTTTGACTGTAGAATGTTCCTTCAAAGCAATGATGACATGGTGTATGGTGAGTTTGCACTGCTTTTTGCCTTGTTGCATTTCTTCAGAGGTATGCAGTAGGTTCATTTTCTTCATAATTAATTGAATCCAGTGTGGATATGGTCTGAGTTACAAAATGTATTTTTATCATAACCAAAATGAGCAAGGGAAGGAGTCGTGGTTATTTTCTTTTGATCTTCTTGGGATCTGTGACTCCAAAATGGGAGAAATTCCAGAGAGCCTGTGAAGATGTCAGTGTTTTAGTCATGCTATAGATGTCTATATGGAATGTTTTCAGAGGCAGGGACAATTAGCAGCAAGGCTACATAGCTCAAGAGAGACTGGCCCGTCACAAATGGAAGTTAATGGGCCATGAGGGTATCAGATAATTATTGGTTGCCTCCTCTGTTTTGCAAAACACTGTGTGTGTGCCAGCCTCTGTGTGGGGGAGGAGGGAATTAACTAAATTAAAAAAAAAAAAAAAGGCTTTCAAATAGGCAGATCTGGATGTGATACTTGGAGTGAGAGCTGAAAACTAAATTTTCTGCAGATGCTTAGGCAAATTAAGTAGATATTTGTAGCTTTTAAATGTTTGACATTTCCTTTGTATTTAAATGGCAGAGAGTTGACTTAACAGATCCTACATTCATATCATAGTGCTCATTCAAGAACATTTCTTATTAAAATATACTTGTAGCACTGAATTGATGAGCTCATTAAGTTTAGCTGTGATAATCCCTGATGTCTTTTGGAAGGTACAATTCAACCATTTTATCTTGCTCTTGTCTCCAATTGGTCTACTTTACAACTAGGCAGAATCTTCTAGGAGACAGTGCTCTCTTCTGCCTGGTGCATAAACTGTTGACTGAGAAACGCTGGAATACAGGTAGCTTTCAGTAAAGCATAATTGAAGAATACTATTTCCTCCACTTATTTCCATCCATGTTCCAGTGGCAGAGCTGCAAATGAGTCCAAGGTATGACACTTGTCAGGGTTTCACATACCAGCACCAATTTGTGAGTGTCCAAAGTCATTCTTCTATGTTGAGATGTATCTGTGTGCTGCAGAACTCTCTGGTCTTTAAGTGTCCCTTAAATTCATACCTAATCTGCTGATTTAAATACTTCAGGAAAGTTATTTCTGTTTTTGTTTGTTTGCTACTTACATTTCAAGGGTCAGTGTAAAACCATTAGAGCTAAAGTTTGCATTGGATATTTGTCAATAGTGGAAAGTTTTCCAGTGGCACGTACTGGGATAAACTATATTGCAGTCCCATCACTCATTTTGCTGCAATGTGTAGGCTTCTGCCCTTCGCAATGCATCAGTAGCATGCGGTTACACCTCCTTTTTAAAACATTGGCTTCCCTAGGCCATTCTATATAGGCATGAAATAATAACTTACAAATATCCCTCAGAACTTCTGTATTTAAAATGAGCAGGCTGAGGTAACCAATTATTGCCTCAGGTCAGGACAAGAAAGTGTTTAACAAACATTAAATGTAAGCAATCAGTTTGCTCCCTCATTAAATCCATTCCTCAGTTTTGAGTGGGCAGGGGCAGAAATGGTAGAGGCAGGTGTATATTCCATGTATTTTAAAGTGACTGCAAACCTGTAGATAATTTGCATGGTTCAGAGACCTGCATTGCTGCAGAGATGGAAATGGAGAAGTAGAGTAAGTAGTTGCTATTTTTTTTTGCGTATTTGGAGTCTTTTAGCTAGAGAAGCTGATGAAAGGTGGGCTGCCTCATCATCTGGTCTTGTTTTGCTCAGACTGATGTCACAGTAATTTGTCTCATTAATCTGTAGCCATGAGAACAGATTATGATCTGCTGTTACGGGAACTGTATTAACAAAAAAGGTCATAAAAATAAGAAGGAAGTGTTGTATCATAAATATCAAAGCAGTGCAAATAGCATTTCCCCAAATACTTTCAATTAAAAAAAAATACGGAAGTCTCTGTGTATATATAACTGTGTGTATGTATGTATATGTGTGTGTGTATATATGCATGTGTCACTTTAAAGTGTAGTGTGTCTGAATACATGCTGAATAAAACAAAGATCCTACTCATGATCTCAGATGAGCAAGCACATAAATGAATCTATAAATTCTCCATGGGGACTCAGCTGATGTAGCTCATTTCACTCAAAACTCTTGGATAAAATCCTGCACAGCAGTTTGCAATAGACTTTCTGCTTCATTTTAGCCTTTTGCTCTAGCATTTAGACATGAATGTCCATTTCTTAGATGGAGAAAGGGTACTTTGTTAGAATCATTAAGGTTGGAAAAGAGCACTAGGATCATTTGGTCCAACCATCATCCTATCCACAGTGTGCCTAGAAGAATAAGAGATTTTGAAGTTAATATGTACAGCAGAATAAAAACCTGAGCAGTGCATTTTGTGAATGATGCCCAGCTCAGGTTGATAGTTACGGGGTTGCTGGGAATGAGACTGAAAAACCTACAGCTGAGTATTGTGACAGGAGAAATCACAGATGAACATCATGGATGAACGAGGTAATGTTTGCTGGAAGAAGCTGCTGGAGTCCAAAGTTGGTAACTGTTTGAGGAAATCAGCTAATGATTTTTAGACGAAACCGTTAATCTTCCAAAGCTTTTAAGACTGAGTACCATCTTCAAAAATTGCATACTGCTTTACCTTAAGAATTGGACAAACACTGAAACAAAAGTCAGTTGTAGGGTCCTCTATAAATGGTCACCTTTGGAAACCTGACCTAAAACAATAACAGAAGCAGTCCAAGGAAAACCAGTGCCATCGAGGAGAGAACACAGGTGATCTTCCTAGAAAATGAAGAACGGGTCATTGTTGGTAGTGGTGGGTGGCAGTCCTGAATTGTAAATGCACTGCTAATGGATGAACCATTGCTTGCCTCCCTCTTCAGAACAGTCTGCAAACATACAATGAAATAAACTTTGGACTTTCAGATGGTAACTGCATTTGCAATCTCTAAAAGCTGCATGTGAAGACCAAGTCCAATGGCCTGTGTTTCTCAGTGTTTTCTCCTCAACAATAGCCACAGCCTGGTGCTTGGGGAAGAATAATGGTAGGGCAAGTGTTTCTGACAGCTCTCCTTAATAATCTCCCAAACTCCAATAGTTTTCAGCTCAGGGGATTTCCTCAGCTGGATGTTATTTGTGTATTTAATAACCTTCAAGTGATTTCTTTCATGAAACTGTTCAGCCTCTGAACCAAGGTAAACTCTTTCCACCTCCCTAAATTAAGGGAGTCCCTGAGACCATCTCTATTCCAGCCTCTGGGGTGGGAAATGGGAAATCTCCTGTTCTGTAATAGAGGAAATCTTAAATTCAGGGAGGGAACATATAAAACTTTAAAGATTTTTTAAAAAGAAGTCCCATTTTGCTCTTGTTTTAAAAAAAAAAACAACAAAAAAACTTTTGCTTCAATTACAATTTGGAGAAATTATGAAAACAAACAGCTGTGTTGATGTACTAACATGATGGTAATTACAGACAGAAGCAAAGTCCCATCTGACCTGCTGAGCTGCACTACATGCTCAATATTAACAGTGCAAATGTAGTAATGCAGCTTTTATCTGCGTGAGATGTTTGATGTTTTCTAGCTCTCCTTGGCAATGCTGTAGCAGCATTAGGAATTGCAGGAACGCTATTCAGACACCCTGTGGAGTTGTGACCTCTTCCAGTAAAACAGCTATGCCAGCCTCAGTTCAGAAAACAAAACAAACAAAAGAGCCACTTGTTTGGGCACAATATGTTACCAATAAACATATATAGTAAAGTAAATATTTCCAAAAGACATCTATATGACACCAGGAATTCAAGTGATATCTACAGCCCTTGAAAGGTACTGTCATAAATAGTATCTTTGCATAAGTACCTTGTTGACTTGAAAGTGTGCACCAGCTACAATGAACTTTCATTTACTTTGGTGCATGTATTAGGTATAGATTGGCAGTTAATTTCCTACCATTCCTGTAAGATGTGTGCTACCAATCTTTAGGATGTGTTCTCAAAGATGAGTGGCTTTCTCTAAATATATGTGTATATTAATATATATATATAAGTGTGGGTTTATTTAAAGCTCAGACAGTGTCCAAGTGCATGTGTCAAGGGGAAGCCAAGCTATTTATAAGGGACTTGAGTGCAGCATTTCTCTGATAAAGGCCAGTGTTCTGGAACGAAGGTTAAATGGCAATGACGATTCCCTGCCAACCTGTCAGAATTGGGCTCCTGCAATTTTGTCACTAAGCCAGACAAGAAGCTAGGATCAGAAATAGCTGCTGTGGGCTGCTTGTGGCGTGGGTGGTTTTATTTTTCTTTAAATCAGTAGAACAGTCAGGAATGAAGAGAGTAGTAAGTGGTGTTTGGTGTGCAATGCACCTTTCCCTCTAACTTTTTATAATGGTTATTTTTAGAATATCCAATGCTTAATAATTTGTCTCCTGCGCTAGATTTTAGTTGCTTTGTTGTGTTCAGTACTAATAAATTACTGACTTTAAATGCACTAAGCTATTTTAGTAAGGTGTCTACTAATAAAGTTAACCTGCTGGTGAGAGGATCTTTGTTCTATGTGGATACAGTGTGGTTTTGTTTGTTTTTGTGACTCCTTAATCTCGAAGGAAGAAGTGAATGCTGTTTTGGAAGGACTTCCAGCTGGATAATGAGAATGTGGTTTTGGAATTGCCCATCTGTGTAAACCATTTTGTATGAGTAATTTGTTCCCAGTTGCATGTTAGCTTTTTATTTTACTTAAATGGGGATTTTAGGTCTTTATCACATGGGTGGCAAAAAAAAAAAAAAAAAAAAAAAAGAGGAAAAGATGAGAATATTTCATTGATTGTGAAATTGGAATTCCAGGATAAGATGGGACCAAATCTGAGGAGTGATACTGACTTAGAGCAGCTGCCCCCAGCTCCCTCCCTTTCTCAGAAAACTGACATGCTAATGCATGAGCTATAATGAGGCAGAACACTGCAGTGGGAGTAGTGGCAACCTCATGTTGAAGACAGCGTGTATCTGAGTGCTCAGCTGAGATTCAGTGAGCTAAAGCTGTTACATATGTTCACTTTCCATCCAGCATTTGCTCCCCATGTCTTATCATGGCATTTTGAATGGTGGCTTTATGGACTGTGCATCAATATTAAAGCATTTCTTTAAAGATTATTTCAGGTGAATTAGGCAGGCAGATAGCAATGCACTTAGGTCTTCCTAAGTCTGAATTGAATTGAATCCTAAGTCATTCCAAGTCTGAATTGAGGATCCTGGTCTCTTTGCCACTGTGATAACTTCAGGTTACACTGTATTTAAATCTGGTAGGCTTTTAGGGTGGCCGGTATCTTAAATGTTTGCATTTGCTTAGTTGGATTTTCTTAAGCCTGGTCTATTACAGTGATATAGAGAGGACAAAACATCTAGGAATGGATTTGCTCGTGGGATCCTTTTTGTGGTGGATAAGCAATAACCAAAGCCTCCTAACATTATTTATAGCTTGGTATTCACACAAATCTCCATTTGGCAGCACTGGAGTGCCAACATCCTCACAGACCATTGAAGTCATTGCTAGAAATGTTTACAGGACAAGTTTTAATCACTGTATGGCTGTGAAAACAGATTTGGTTCCTGCCCACTGGGCATCAGTTCCCAGCCTGGGATGATTGGTGGTGGGACCTAGGAGCTGATAGTCACCGGCAGTGGTCACTTCTGACTGAGGGGTTGAAGCCTATCCCTGGGCTCTTTGCCTTAGTCCTCTTCACATGTGCTTCTTTCACATGTGGCCCCTGGATGCCCTGCTGTGGGCTGCTTGGGATAGGATGTGGGAGTTACAGTGCAACTGTGCTGAGGTATGTGGATGCGTAGCTAAGACATTTGGCTTCTGATTCAGGGGATTTATGATGCTAAGGAGTATGCGATCAGCACACGGAAATGGTTAGGGAGCTCTTATCCTAGGGCAGCTGACATAATTAGCATCCTGACATTAACTCTTACCCAAGAGAAATATAGCCACAAGAAATCCATGCCTAAATCATTATAGCTGTGGTGGAGGTGTATGACCTGTGTGTGCATCTTCTCTGGTGGCAGCAAGTATTTAATTCTGAGTAACATCGGATGCAGGTATTGGTTTGGTACTCTGTTGCCACCTTCTGCTCACATGTCTTTGCACTGCATTCTTGTGGCACAGCAATAGTTTGCACAGGGGACTCGCATCAGAGATTTGATTGCACTTCTAAAAGGAAATGTCAGTTCCTTCTCTGAATTCTTGAATGCAAATTCTTGTTTAAATTGCACAAGGAAAATGTCTTCTCTAGTAAAATGGACGATAGTTGTAATCATTTTGAAAGCTAAGACTAAGCTGTTTCTCTGATATTGAGTAGCTTGGGCTGACTTTAGTTTACTTCATAGCCCTCAGAAACAGCAAACTGAGGCAGGCAGCACTTGTGTATCACATTGTGAATCATGGAACTGGAGAGTAATTTAAACCTTTGGAAGATATATATCTATATCTATATTTTACAGGGAACAGAAACAGCTGTAGGAGTAGCACTGTCTGCTTAAAGCATTTTGGTTTGTTTTGGAGATTTCCACTTAGTGGTCTCTGGAAAGCATACTCTGAATGTTTACCCTGCCAGCACTTATGGCTAATTGTATGGTCCCAAGCACAGGCTGTAGTTCCTGTTGCTCTGTCATGAGCTCTATTTGAGCAGACTGTAATAGAAAACACTGGCTGCTTCATGACATGACTAGTAAAAATCTGTCTTCCTTAAAATGATGGAAATAATGTGCAATTTATATTGTAGCTAAAAGGCATATTAATTCCCTACTAGAATCCATGGTAAAGAGAGAACAGAGGAAATGTGATGATGTTCCTAATTGATGCTTTTAGCTGGGAGAACAAGATGGGAAGAGAAGGTGCCTCAAAACAATTTCCCAGACCCTGAGATCCATAAAGAAATGGAAATAGATGTATTTTTATCTGCTAGTTTCTTCTTCTCTCCCTCTTCTGGCATGGCTTGCATTTTTGAATAATCCAAGTCCCTGCTGAAAAGGCAAGCTTTCCTTGTTGGGGGGCTTTACGATGTGGTTCCTCAAAGAGTGAACTGTATTGTGCGTGCCTGGGCTCACAATGGGAGCCCTCCTACTGAGCTCTCATCATCCTCCAACCCTTCAGTTAACTTCAGCACAAGTTGGTACTGCACATCCCTGTTTCTTTTTCCCTAATTCTCCCTAACTACCAGGCTGCTGTGCCCCATTCCTTCCTTGTCAGTGCTTAGATTTTGACAGACTTTCTGCCTCTTGTACTGCATGGGACTCATTATAATCTCTTTTCTTACTGCCTCTTGTTTATTTTGTACCTTATCTTCACTATATTAACCCAGCATGAGACAAACCCTTTTTCTTGCCCAGGATTGTTGCCTGTAGGGTGCTGTTGAGCTGATCTGCTGCTGCTGAAGTTATCAGACTTTTCTCCGGCTCTGGCTACAAGAGAGAAAAGCATTAGCAGTCCAAATGAGCAGACTCATTATTTGACTTGGTATACATCTTTGAAGCAGTAGAAATGTTTATAAAACTTGCTGATGGTATTGCCTGTCAGCATAACTTCCCAAGTAAGTTTCTCCACTATCTCTTCAAATCCTTCCTGGTGACTGTGACAAAACTAAACATGAATTGTTGCTGATGAGAAAAGAAGACAAAGTGCTGTGTTATAAACCTGGGTTGATGCCCAGAGAGGTCCAGCCGAGTACTCGGCAGGAAGTTGGTTAGATGTGTGCCAGGTAAATGAATTGCTGTTGAGGGGTACCGCCACTGGGGTGCAGCAGCCTAGTAAGCAATTTTCCTTTCCTCTTTCTGGGTGTAGGAGTTCATAGTTCTTCTGCAGCACAGTTTCGCATCTGCTGGCTCTAAGCCTTGCCCTATGGCATTTTGCTGGTTCCCAGCTGCCTGTGTTCATAAGTAGGGAGTGTCCCACTCTAAATGTGAGGAATTAAGGCTGTTTTTTAGGATATGCCAAAACAAAAATTGTCAGAACATTCATCTTACTTGAGGATGCTTAAACTCTCACAGCACAAATTCTTTGTGGTCTCCTTAACATGAGAACTGATAACAGCAATAAGAAAATTTTGGCCATTGCCTTTTTAGATACAGGAGGAATGTATCCATACAAAGATCTCAGGCTGAGTTTTTGGCAATTCCTCTTGGAGTCCAAAACCGACAGTTTAGACCAGTTAGCAAAAGAACCAGCACAGAACTATCCTTAACGTTTGACTTTAGGAATAACATGGATACTTGTAGAAAACCAAATCAGCATGATAGCCACAGAAAAGACTCATTCCTCTTCCTGGCATGAACGGAGCTGCAGTTGTTACAGCTGCCAGTTTTTGCCGGTGTGGTTGAGGCTTCACTTGTGTGTCCTGGTGCTGGGGAGGAGTGGGGGCTGCCGGTCAGTGCTTAAAGGTGCAGGGCAGGGAGGTGGCAGGGAGGATGCAAGGCAACTACAGCACCTTCTACCAGGATAGGAGCGTGCTTGTAAATGCGTTCATCAAGATTTAGTTTAGAAAATGATACAGAAAAAATTGGCTCACCCTTTCCAAAGGCTGGTGGAATCTCAAAAAGGGTGCAGTCTCCCAATAGGTATGCTGCTAGCCCTTAAATGAAGGTAAGGAGGGATGGACTCTTCCAGTTGCATTGCTTGCACCTGTGCTCCCTGGGTTAGTCACATCTTCTCACTGGTGCTCAGTCACTGGTTCAAGCCATGATCTGGCAATTACCATGCAGAGAGGCTGAATAGAAGGCAGCAGAGCTATAAAAATTTTGTTCCCTGAAGGTGCATTTCCTTGAATAACATTGTGTTGTACTTAAAATAAGGAATATGTGCTTAGTTTTGTAGTGCAAGTGGGATTTTTGAGTTTTAAGAACTAATTCAAGAACAAAAGATTATATAGTATTTGTATTGAGACAGGTAACAGCTCTGTGGTTAAATAGAGCAGACAGGCATGTGTGCACATGCAATGGCATAATGTATACATTATCTATATAATATACACTATGCCTTTAAATATTCATTCATGGATTAGACCTTTTGGATGGGCACGGTTAAACCTGCTTCAGCCCCACTGGTGTGGAACTGTTCTTATTTGAAGCATCTGAAAGAGGAAAAGGGCAGTTTGCTTTCAGTGCCTGTGAGATGACCATACCTGTTGAAGTTGGATGATGTAGC
>PPHD01023154.1:0-11914 GCA_002909625.1 Bambusicola thoracicus | reverse complement strand
AAAAAAAAAAAAAAAGTTATCACAGTTTGTACTGAGATACTTAACCATAATATTTTTGAAAGATTATATATTAGTATTTTATTTATGAAACACTATCATACAAATTGTAATGCTGAACTGTAACATCAAGGTTAAACTATGACTGTGGTAAAAGAGGATCAGAATCCATCTGTTCCTATGTCCTATGCAGGGTTCATAGGAGAGAATTGTTTCCATAACCTCAAAGCACTGAGTTTCAGCTCTGTGAATATAACCTATATATTCATATATAATTATATAACTATATTCATGCCTCTCGATGAAGATGTCACTGCTTTTTTATTTCACCCTCCCTCCTGATTTTGATGGAAATGTCTTTGCGTAACAGAGTTTAAGCCATCTGTACAACTGCTTGCAGGGCTTGGAGCCTGGCAGATAAGAGGAACAGTAAAGAGCTTAAGACACTGCAGGTGATGACAGGCAGAAATGAGAAGGTAGTCATGGTGCACCTACAGCCCACCTGGAGGCTCTGAGGAAGTTGTGGTTACCTTTTGATTCTTGTCACTTGTTGGACAGGGGAAGTAGATTTCAGAGCACGTGAACACACTTTGGTAGGACAGACAGCTCACCTCTGATTATCAGAGAAGCTAAGGGATGTACAGAAGCCTCATTCTCTGCAATCAGCTATTCCCCACCTCCTTTGAATGCCACAATATTTGCCATGTTCTCTTAGCGGTAGTGATGATGAGACAAATGAGACAGTGAGACAAAATGTTTTGGAAGAAATTATTTTGAACTCAGCTTCTGCCACAGAATCATAATTGCTTAGAATAGTAATATTTTTTTAAAAAAGTCTGATGAGAGGCAGCTTTTTAGTTAAAACCAAATCTTCCACTTCTGTTGTCCTTATACACTTCCTTTCTTGCTCACTTCTAGTTTTATACATCTTACCCAACGCCTTCCCAAAACCTGAGTCCCACCTGTCTTTCAGAAGATCCCAAACAAAACAAAACTGCACAGATTAACTTAATGGAAAGTTCTAGAACCCAAAGAATCTGTACAGCCAAAAGGCAGTTTTCAGCTAACCAAAATTTTGGAAATACACAGAATGTACAGAGTGTCAGCTGTCTAACTGAATACTTCTGGTCATATACAGTTAGAGGGCAGTGGTACACACCCTACACAGATCCATTCTCACTTGGCTGTGTATTGTTCGATCTCAGAGAAACTAAGACAGCAAGGTAGGATTTAGCAAATCTTACCACTGTAAATTATTTTTATGTTATGTAGTATGAAGTTATAAAGCATATATTCCTTTTATCCCTGTTATTTTTGGAGGTATATCTGAAAGTAAATGCACAAAATCTTTTAAAAAAGCTGCAAGGCCATATACTATATCTTATTCTTTGCACTTGCTGGGAGAAACCTGATTCCAATACACAGTTATTACCAGTACAAAATACTTTAGGATATGTGGATACACTGACAAAAATAAAAATAAAAATAAAAAAATAAAGCTTAATACAGCATCAGAAAAGAGTAAATACAAAGATATAGGTCTCCACATTCATTTCTTGCCACAGAATTAGAAATGCTACATTACTTCCTTAAGAGGTAATACAGCCATAGGATAATACATCATTTTAAAATGTGAAAGGGTTTAATGGGCCATATGCTACAAAAGGAAATGAGCTTCTGAACTTGTGATCAAGTGCTTCTATTCCTTTTTTTTCCTGCTGCATTTTTTTTCTGAATTCTATTTCTCACAAGTGTTGTTTAAAATAATTTATTGGGTAGTATCCTGCTGCTTCTCCCTGAATAGGAGGACAGAAGTGAGAGGTCTGAACAAGGACTGCTTCTGTGGTTCATCCCAGCCAAAATGCTGATGTTTATTTAGAGGGAATGGTTGCTGCAGTGTCTGTTGCACAGATGTGAATGATCCAAATCATTTATTACAAGTTCTCACATAACTTATATACCTTCATAAGTTTTCTTTTTCTAGCTTTCCCATCCGCCCTTACAGCTTTCCATCCACCTTTACATGTCAACAGAGTATTCTACAAACACTCCTTAACTGTTCATGTAGGCGCATAACCAATCAGAGCCATGAGCTGTTCTTTCTTCCTCTAGAGGTGTCTTTGGTTCTCATGCTGTTTATCTTCTTCCACAGCAGCTGCTCTGAACAGTTTTTCTTGTATTCCCTCAGGTCGCCATGAGAAGGCAACTACTTTACTTGGGGCTATGCTCTCACACACCAATTTTGAGACTGCCTTTTCTACTATCATGGAACATATGAGCTAGCAGTGTGCCCTGGTGGCCAAGAAGGCCAATGGGATCCTAGGGTGCATTAAAAAGAGCCTCACCTGGAGTACTGTGTTCAGTTCTGGGCGCCCTGGTGCCAAAAAGACAGAGATCTCCTGGAGGGAGTGCAGAGAGATGATAAGGGCCTGGAACATCTCTATGAGGAAGGGCTGAGCTACCTGAGTCTGTCCAGCCTTGAGAAAAGCAGACTGAGACGGGATCTGATCAGTGACTATAAACACTTACAGTGTGGGAGGCAAAGGGATGAGGCCAGACGCTTTTCAGTGGTGCATGGCAACAGGACAAGGGGAAATGGCCACAAACCAAAGCATAGGAAGTTCCACACAAGTGTGCGTAAGAACTTCTTCACAGTGAAGGTGATGGAGCACTGGAACAAGCTGCCCAGGGGGTGTTGTGGACTCTCCTTCTCTGGAGATACTCAAGACCCCCTTGGATGCCTACCTGTGCAGCCTGCTTTGCAGGGGGTTGGACTCAATGATCTCTGGAAGTCCGTTCCAGCTCCTACAGTTCTGTGATTCTGTGATATTCTTTCTTGCTCAGTTTGTGTCCTTACCATGTGGCAACTACCCACCCTGCAGATCTGAGCCAACCTCATCATCACTGTGGTGAATGAGGTAATTACATCACATTACCGTATTTGGCCTTCTGTTCTCTAAAACTCCATTTTGTGATGAATTTTTTTGTCTTTCTTACATGCAGAGTTTCATGTAGTAAAGCTCAACCGACATTCTTTAGGAACACTGATGTGAAGGGCAATATTCTGTACTTCAGTAGGTTTATGTTTTAGAACATAAGGTTTATATTCCCGCCTGCACAAGGAGTAATTAGACTACTTGACTGTAATTGGTATATACGCAACCAGATTCAAGCTTGAGAAATTTCTCGGAGTAGTTGCAGTCTATCAGTGGAGACTGCTGTGGTCCTGCCCCCTCTCCTGAACCAGCAATATGCTTGAACTAGTTAATATGCTCTAAGAAGGCACAATTCACTTGAAATTGCTTTTTCTGGATACTTGATTTTTGGTTTCATTCCCTGAACAAGCTCACTATGGGACTGCACAAAACCTATGCTGGCCTAAGAAAGGGGTGTCAATCACAACCCAGAGTAGAAAGTATGTGGACTGTGGAAGAGTGAACTTAATTTTTGAAATTTCAGCTTCATTGTGGGGATGGAAGAATGGTGAAAAATAAAGGCAAAGTATCTTAGGTATCTACAGTACAGTATCTTCCAGTGGCTGTTATTTGACTTCACAAAGAAATGTGTATTCAAAGTTTAGACTGATTTGTTTTTGCTTTTATCTTTCTATCTTCTCTTTCACTGATTGCATGTGCTTAAAAATCTCCTATTTTACAGTCACTGTTATTGATTGTATTTTGACCCTAGACCACTAATTCAGAAACTTGGCTTTAGATAACACTAATGACTGTCAATTAAATATTTTTCTCAGACAAGTATTTCATTACTCCAGAGATGCTCAAACTACACTTCAGTCTCCTGGACACTCCTCTTAGGTGAGTGCCACAGTGATACATAGACAATTGATCTTTCTATCAAGTAACAAAAATGCTTACTAAGGAGGTCTTGAATTATTTATTCTGGTTAATTTTACTGATAGATTCTTTCTTCCCAGCTGAAAATTATATTCTCCTTCACTGAGTAATGTGGTCAGTGCATTCATTCCAGAAATAGGAAAGTTGGAACTGAGCTCCTTCCTCTTTAGGAGACTTAGATCTTACGCTTCTAAACAGGGTGCCATAAAATGTTAGATGAGTGCTCTCTGTGCTTCCAAAGGTGTTTCTCTTTGACTAATCCATAAGTTAGTTTAGGAGAGGCCTGTCTGGTTCTTTTGTTTGTTTGTTTGTTTGTTTTTATCATGAGACAGTTTATACAGCACCAAGTCTGATGGCAACAGATGGAGTTCACCTGTGTCAAAGCAGGGAAAGGATTCTAGCCCTGGAGTTCACAGGGCTCATTGAAAGGGCTTTAAACTAGGCTTGAAGGATGAAGAAGATAAAACCAGGTTTGCTAGAAATCAGCCTAGGGACAGCATTCCGGTGCTGTGGGCGAGACTGATAGCCTAGCTGAAGCGTGTCTACACTAATTCATGCAGCATGGGAGCTCTGAGCTGCTCTGCAGCAGAAAAATATGACAGTCACCATCACCAAAACACGGTGGGATCACCCTCATAACTGCAGTGCTACAAATGGATGGCTATAAGCTCTTCAGAAGGGATAGGGATAGGCAGAAAAGGAGGGACAGTGGCTCTCTACACTAGGAAGTGTTCCAATGTTGTAGAGCTCAGCACTGGTAATGATAATGTTAGGTCCTCATGGGTGTCCTCATGGGGGAAGGTCAATAGGCTGACATCCTGGTGGGAGGCCATTACAGACCACCCAACCAGGATGAATACAACAGATAAAACATTCTGTGACTAACTGGCAGAAGTTACACAACCAATAACCATTGTTCTCGTGGAGGACTTTGACTTTCCTGATGTTTGCTGGAAACACAATATAGCAGAGAGGAAGCAGTACAGGAATGTGTGGAAGATAACTTTCTGAAGCAGCAGGTAAGAGAGCATACCAGGGCAGCTGTTTACAAGCAGAGAAGGAATGGTGAGAGATGTGGTGGTTAGAAGCTATCTTGGGTATAGCAACAGCAAAATGATTAAGTTCTCAATTCTTGGTGAGTTCAGGAGGTTTGGGGTGGGGGGGTGAGGTCAGCAAAACTGCTACCTTGGACTTATGGAGGGCAGACTTTAAACTGTTTAGGACACTGTCTGGGAGAGTCCCTCTGCATGCAGTCCTAAAGGGCAAAGGGGTCCAGGAAGGCTGGGCAGGCATAGGAGCAGGCTATCCCTTTGTGCTTAAGACAGTGGGAAGAAGACTGGCCCGGCTGAGCAGGGAGCTTTCCCTGAGACTTGGGGGAAAAAGAAAAAAAAAATGGGGAAAAAAGAAAAAATTCTTCCCTTTTGGAAGAAGGGGCAGGTAACTCAGGGAGAGTACAAGGATGTTACTATGAAATGAAGAGAGACTATTACGTGAAAGTCCAGCAAGAACTTAATCTGGCCAGTACCCAGAGAATGGTAGTGAATAAAGTGAAATCCAGGTAGCTGGCAATCAGTCATGAGTGGTGTTCCTCAGGGTTCAGTACTGGGCCTGCAATGTTTAATGTCTTTATTGATCTGGATGAAGGGACTGAGTGCACCCTCAGTAAGGCTGCAGATGAAACCAAGCTGGGAGGAAGTGTTGACCTGCCTGGGTGTGGGAAGGCCCTACAGAAGGATCTGGACAGGTTGGATAGCTGGGCCCAGTCCAATTGTATGAGCTTCAACAAGTCCAAGTGCTGGGTCCTGCACTTTGGTCACAGCAGCTCCATGGTTGGAAAAGTGGAAAAGGATCTGGGGGTGTTAATTGACAAAGAAGGGTAATGAAGCTGGTGAAGTGTCTGCAGCACAAGCCTTATGAGGAGTGGCTAAGGGAACTGCCATTATTTAGTCTGGAGAAGAGAAGGTTCAGGAGAGACCTTATTGGTCTCTACAGTGACCCGAAAAGAGGTTGTAGAGAAGCGAGAGTTGGTCTTTTCTCTCACATAACTAGTGATAGTGATACCTGGCAATAAATCCAGAGCCTTTAGTGATAAATTCATAGTCTTTAGCAAACTGAAATTCTGTCCAGGGAAAGTTTTTTGTTTTTTGTTTTTTGTTTTTTTTTCTAGATAAGCAGAACATCTGGCGCCTAAAAGCAGAGTCTCAGCATTCCACAAGCTACGCAAGAGGTTCACTGTGCCCTACTAGGACTGATAGTACAGGCACCATAACAAAGTCGATGTGGCGTTTAGAAAGAGTCAACAGACAATTTTTTTGAAAATAACTTCTTGACTAAATATGAGATGTGGCCTATGTAACACATGAGCATTTGCCTGGATAACGCCTTCCAGTGGAACCCCACGACCACCAAAGACCCCTTGCAAAAACCTCACATTAACACACCACATGTATAGTATTAGATTAAATTTTAATACGTATAGCAGTCCTTGGAATAGACAGAAACTTTGCAGAAATTACACGAATATTCATGTTACGTGTGTACATCTGAGTTCTTTAGCTCTTGGATTAGGAAGAGAAATCCCCAATGTACCCAGTGCTACAATAAAATAATGTCAGCTTCCCCACAGCTTTTCTGTGGGAAGAGCAAAAAATTAAAAAAATCACAACAACAACTAAGGTATGTCTTCTTATGTAACATTTTATCACTGTTTTGCACATCAAAACATTATAAAGCATCTCTATAAAATTGAAATAGTTTAACTACCATATTTGTAATTAGTTTAGGGGAACTGCAAATGTATAAGTTTGTTGAAATACTAATTTTTTTTACTAGAAGTTTATTTTCACATTTGAAATAATTCCAAAGATCTGAGTGTTGGCCCTGTGATTTTCATGATTTTGGAAGAAAAAAAAGGAAACCATCAGACATAAAATGCTATATAAAATACATAATAATTAATGTTCCCATCTGAAAATTTGTAGTAATGACCTAGTTGTAATTGTGGCTGTTTTTCTATTCTATTCCTATAGAGGAATGTTAGTTGTGTAATGGAGTTAGTCTGTTTACACTAATATATATTTTATATTGCTGATGTTAGAAGAAATGGTTTCGGTCTGCACAAACTATAATATACTGTAAACTTTATACAGAGTGAATTGGTGCTTATGTATGTTTGGTTAGGTAAAATAAAGACAAAGTTTAACCAAAACAGATGAGGCTCTGTAGTAATGGGACAGATCAATGCAATGGAAAAGGCCTTATGACAAAGGTGTGATAAAAGGACTGGCACAATAGAGAGGTGGTATAAAGGAAGGGAAAAAGATTGCTCACCCATATCAGAAGATTCTAGGTTCCCTCAAATGAGGTCTAAGAGAGGTGCAGCCAGACTCCACCCCTTCCTATTGCACAGGTGAATTGCCTTCACTTGTGCTCCCAGGGCTGACTGGGTCCTTTTCCCAGATGCTCAATCAGTGGTTCAGGCTGTGACTCAACAGTTCCCATACGGGCTCCAGTAGGTTTTGTAAAATGGATTACTTTGCTGCTGGCAGCCTGGACATCATTTCAGGGAAAAGGAAAACCAGAACTGAGCAAGGAGAGGAAAGAGGAAAGTGTTACATACAAGATCTGAAAAACAGTCCCTAAACTTCTTCTTTTTTTTTTTTTTAACATTTGTTTCTTCATTAATTTTGTGACTTTGAAGTAATGTGGAATACCTCTTAGCTCAGTTAGAGGACTTGCTCAAGAGAGCGGGTTTCTTTATCTTACTTTTAGCATATAACCTTGTCTTGCTGCATGTTTAGTATATCAGAGAAGGAAAAGAGAAGAAAATACCACTCTGAGAGCTCACATGCTTACATCATTAGTGGGGAAAAGAGGTCCCAGCCTCTTTTCTCACAAAGACAGTTCTGAATATTTTCAGTAACGATGGTAAATTATTTTGGCGTTGTTTTCAAGAAGACCTGTTCACAGTATTTACCTAAATAATATTACTAGAAATATATAGGAATAATATTGTTAGAATTATGTTATTACACTAAGTAGAGCTTCACTAGGCTTACAGACAACGCCTCTTTTTGTATATGCTGCACATAAATATATGGGTTTTAACAGTTGGAGTAAGAATGGATCAGAGACAACTAAGACCTGTGCTTAAAAACTAATTAATTTCTTCATTTTAATTTGTAACTCCTCTTATTGGGACCACTCATGCTGAAAGCTTAGATGTGATCTGTAAAAGCAAGATCTGACTGAATTCACAGGTTCTGCAAAGGAAATCTTTGCAGAAATATATCTTCAGTGTAAGTTGTTAATAATTGTGGACGTTTTTGTTTGTTTGTTTGCTTGTTTGTTTTGTTTGTTTTTTAGTAAGAAGCAAGAATACTGACATGATCTTTAAAAAATCAAGTTAAGTATTTGACTGTGCCTCTTCCTCCCAGTAAAAGCAATCTTAGTCCTTTTCTTCCAATTATTTCAGGATGCTTTTTCATGAACTCCTTTCATTTTTTCTCCCCTTCCTTCCCTTACTCAACACCCTCACCAGCTGTAGATTTACTTCTGAGGGATTCTTTTCTACAGGAGTACTGCATACTTTCTTCTACATTTGACATATTTGTCTTTGATGGGGCATCAGGTTTTCTTTCACTGCCACTTCTTCTGTTTCATCCATTTCCTGTCTTGTAGACAGTTGGCAGTATCATCGTTGGACATCAGAAGCTGATAATGTGCTGAAAAGAATTGAGAAAACAACATACAATTTTAGAAGGAATGACATCTGGTTGATATGTGGCAAGCAAGTCTTTGTACATTAACTGTACAAAGTGCCTCAAAATATATGTAACGGAGTTGATTTGTTTCTCCAAATGTTCTGATGGATCTGATTTATGGTTCCAAAATCATAGAATCACAGAAACACAGAACTGTAGGAGCTGGAAGGGATTTCCAGAGATCATCGAGTCCAACTCCCTGCCAAAGCAGGCTCCCTACAGCAGGCTGCACAGGTAGGCGTCCAGGGGGATCTTGAGTATCTCCAGAGAAGGAGAGTCCACAATACCCCCTGGGCAGCCTGTTCCAGTGCTCCGTCATCCTCACTGTGAAGAAGTTCTTACGCACACTTGTGTGGAACTTCCTATGCTTTGGTTTGTGGCCATTTCCCCTTGTCCTGTTGCCATGCACAGCTGAAAAGCGTCTGGCCTCGTCCCTTTGCCTCCCACACTGTAGGTATTTATAGACACCTGGGAGCCCAGAACTGGACATGGTACTCCGGGTGAGGCCTGACCAGGGCAGAGTACAGGGGGAGGACCACCTCCCTTGACCTGGTGGCCATGATCCTTTTAACGCACCCCAGGATTCCATTGGCCTTCCGTGAAAGACAAAACTGCTTTTCTTTTTTGTCTCAAGGCTTGCTTCGTGAGGCCTTTTTGGTGATAAGACTCCAACTGACAACTGCAAATCATCTAGGGGAGCAAGTTGTGGGTGTCACTGTGCCACAGCACCTCTTAAATATAAAAGAGGGACAAGCAGTCTTTTTCAGGGGTGCCGTTTGAAGGAGATGATCTCTGCAAAAGGCGGTAATGCTTGTGCATGGCAACGAAGGCACCACTTCCTGCTGGCTTATCTGTTGGGCCAGGTATGTCACACTAACAGAGAGAAAAGAAGAAGAGGAAAAAAAACCCTGAGAAACGGGGGATAAAAGGCTCTCACTAAACTAAGGACTCCCAAAGAAGAGGAACTCCCAAAGAAACCTCTGAGGGAGGAATTCCCTGAGGAGAAAAACCTCTTTGGAAGGATCCCCCAGGTCCTGCTTGCTGTGAAGCTTCCTGGCTTTCTCCCATCCCCCACGGTGATGAGTTTCTGAAATCAACAGATGCACCACAAACCACACTGGACCCATGGTGGTGACCGTCTCTCTCTTGCCCTCGACAAGAACTCCTTGCTTTTTATTTCCTATCACTTTTCTAATGCCCATCTTCTCTTCTCCATCTCCCTAAATGACTAGGATTTGTAATAAACTGGTCAGGCTAACATTTGACCCATTGTGTCTTAATCTTGCCGTTGGGTGTACATATACTAAAAGAACCTCCTCACCCTCCTACAAATTGGAACGAGACACCTTCTTGGCCACAAGGACACAGTGCTGCATCATGGCCAACCTGTTGTCCATCAGGTCCCCCAGGTCCCTCTCCGCAGAGCTCCTCTCCAGCAGGTCAGTCCCAGCCTGTACAGGTTCTTTTAAAACAACAATTTTTTAATGGTTCTAGTCTCTTTGGGAGACAAGAAAGACAGCAGATTTTTATTAGTTTAGACTATGAAATGACTTAGTTTTTAGTTTAGTTTAGTTTTTAATATTGATTTCTGTATTCTGGATACCATTGTTTCCTACACGATTAGAGTACCAGGGAAATGAGGCAAAAGGCTGACTTAATCACAAATAATCATGAACATGGCTTGTGAACAAATTATCTGTATAACTGCCAAAATATATGATCAGTGGTATTAATACTGTACGTTTGGTTGGATTTCATATCAGCTAAAGAAATAAACAAAACACTACATAATGTATTCTCTCGTACATATGTAATGTTAAATACAACGTTTGAGCTATTATTTATGAAGAATAAAACCTACTCTGGCTCGTGACAGGTTATACAACTATTTTGCCAGGCATAAAAGATGACCTATAAACAGATTAAAAAAAACAATCTGCGTTTTTGACCACTGATGTTCTGTACACAATACTGTGGGAAAGTGACTAAAGACAACACCCGTGCGGCATCTAAAATGTAGGTTGTTGTGTGCAAGCTGGGGATGCTTTTGGTAAGAGATGCATACACTCATTAATTATTGTAAATGTCACTTTCTTTTATGTTTAGTTCCTTAAGATTAAAGAGTGCTTTGGTTTAGGAAAACTGACTGAACATTGCATTAACCCCTGGTCCCAATCTTCTGAAGAGATGAAATGCAGGCACCCAAATCTAATTACATCTGCGGGTTTCAACACAGTTGGGCAGCAGTAGCTGAGCAAATGGGTACAAGAAGCAATGTAAACGGCAACAGCATGAAACTCTGCGTGTGCTAATTTTCCCTTTCTTGTCCTCTCATTTAGAGTTAGGTCAGAGATCAAAACAGTACACCACAGGTCACAGTATGAATGAGACATGGTCTACTGATGGAATTAGTCTAATTTGTACAGGCTAATATCGCAAGGTGTTGAGTTCTTTCCACCCTATCAGTTTCAGCTGAACTGAGAGTACTTTGCAACTCCTTTTAATTTTCGGTTACAAGATCTTAGTTAACATCAGGCACAGGCTGATGACAATTGAGGTTTTTGTAGCAGGAGAGCATCAGATAGTGACACGGTGAATCATATTTACTGTTGCAGAAAATGGACTAAATGGAGTATTTTTAGAAGGGTAAGTATTTTACAGTTTGAGTACTCCTGGCATGGCAATTTGCAATTAAGAAATTGCAATCTGGATGTAGGCAACAAAGCATTTTTTTAATTATGCATTTGCTCAGCAATTGAGAAATTTGCCAGGTAATAAGTTCAGCTGTAGTAAATGACACCAGTTATGCTATAGATTTTACAAATATTCTGTGTACCCTAGAGCTATTCAGTAAATATCGTTGCCTATGACTAAATGTGGATTGAGAGAGACCTGTTTCTGTGCTTCTGGCTCAGTGAATGAAGGCATTTTTCTGTGGTGTACCAGGAGTGTGGCCAGCAGGTCAAGGGAGGTGATCCTACCCCTCTACTCTGCCCTGGTCAGGCCTCACCTGGAGTAGTGTCCAGTTCTGGGCTCCCGGGTACAAAAAAGACAGGGATCTCCTGGAAATAGTCCAGCAGAGGGGCACGAAGTTAATGAAGGGCTTGGAGCATCTCCTTTATGAGGAAGGGCTGAGCAACCTGGGTCTGTTCAGTCTTGAGAAAAGCAGACTGAGACGGGATCTGATCAGTGACTATAAATATTTACAGTGTGGGAGGCAAAGGGATGAGGCCAGACGCTTTTCAGCTGTGCATGGCAACAGGACAAGGGGAAATGGCCACAAACCAAAGCATAGGAAGT
>PPHD01023153.1:2108-12568 GCA_002909625.1 Bambusicola thoracicus | reverse complement strand
AGGAGTTTCAACAAAGCCAAGTGCAAGGTCTGCACCTGGGTCATGGCAGCACCCACTGTCAGTACAAGCTGGGGGACGTAAGGATGGAGCACAGCCCTGCCAAAAAGGACCGGGGGTACTGGTGGGTGGCAGCTGGACGTGAGCCAGCAGTGTGCCCTCGCAGCACAGAAAGCCAACCGTACTCTGGGCTGCACCCAGAGCAGCGCGGGCAGCAGGGCAGGGAGGTGCTCCTGCCCCTCTGCTGTGCGCTGTGACACCTCACCTGGAGCACTGCGTCCACAGGTGGAGTCCTCAGGGCAGGAGAGACGTGGAGCTGTTGGAGCGCGTCCAGAGGAGGGACACAGAAATGGTGCTGGGGATGGAAGCCCTCCCTGCCAGGCCAGGCTGAGAGAGTTAGTGATTTGGACTGGGTGACCTTTAAGGGTCCCTTCCAATTCAAATGATTCTGTGATTCTATGACTAAAAGTAAAACTCACCGCAATCTTTTCTAACGCCATCAAAAGGATTTGCCATCTTCTTTTCCTGTGGCACAGTTTATGATCCCTCGTACAGTCAGGCTGAGTTTCATCTTTTTAGACAGCCTGAGGAGAACACCTCACATTTGATGTTAGGCTGTCTGTGGCGTTGGGACTTCGCGCAGTGCTTGGCGGAACGGTGCTGTGCTGCAGCTGCAGAACAAGGAGCACTTGTCAGATGTGGGCAGTGCTCAGTGTAAACAATCACAGATGAGCGCTTCAGCGCGCTTCTCCCTTGAATACTGATGTTTAGGCAAAGATGCCATTTGAAATCAAACACATTTGGGGTTCGGGTGTCTCGTGAGGTGCCGGCAGCTTACGGCTCCCAAAGGCACCCACAGTGCTGCTCACACCGCTGTGATGCAGAGCAAACTGAAGGAGGCAGAGGATAATTACCTGCTTTGGACCTCTGCCAGGAGAACCATTGCAGTGTTACTCTTGTCATGTACAACATTATGGGATCTTTAATGGGATTAATTTATTACGGTTGGTTATTAAGATAAGAGCGTGGGGTCTGCACTTCATCTGGAGGCTTGCGCCTCTCGCCAGGAGGAGCAGCAGCAGGTTGGGCATTAGGAAATAACCTGTGCTCTGAAAGAGTGGTCGGGCACTGGGACAGCCCAGGGATGGGGTGGGGTCGCTGTCCCTGGAGGTGTTCAGGAACTGCAGAGATGTGGCACTGAGGGACACGGTTAGTGGGCATGGTGGGGGTGGTTTGGGTTGGACTCGGGGATCATCGGGGTCTTTTCCAGCCTTAATGATTCCATGATTCCACAGGGACAACCTGGTGCGCTGTGGTCCTCCTTGAGGGCAGTGCATCTGTAACCCACAACACGTGGCTCCTGCTGCCTGCTGAGCTGGCTGTCCTCAGGTATCCATGGAACATGGCTCTGCTGTGCAACTGCGCTGCTTCAGATGCCGCTGGTTGCCAGCATGACCAGCAGCAGTAGCAAAAGCCACAGTCTTCATCACCAACATAAAATGAGAGATTTCATTTTTATTTTACATACTTATGGGTTGAAAAAAGGCACTCAGGAAGCTCGAGTTTCTGACTCTGGAAGCAGTGTGATCCTGCAGCCAAGCGGAGCAGTGCTGCTGAGCTCAGTGCTCACTCATCGGCTGCTGTGACCCTCTGCAGGACCGCGCTGTGCTCCTGCCTGGATAACGTTCCCATTCCAATTACACAGTAGGAAACAGGAATATGGCTGGCAATTTAGTGTATCATTCCTGACATAGTGCATTAAGGCACGTATCACTGAAATCAACCATTAATGTAGACAACGTATTTTCTAGTTTTAGAAAGACAATGGCTTCCAATTTTCATTACTTCAGCTTCTTGCAAACTTGCAGCAGTTCTTGCAGTGCTCCGAATCCCATTAGGATGAACCCAAAGTTATCTGACCTTCCTGAGAAAGAAATAAAATACAAGGAAAGAGGAGCAGAGCTGAAATCAAAAGGTTTTGCTGTCTTTCTCTGTGGAAAGTGGCATAGGCCAGCCTGGAAAAGGTCAGAGTTTGTTGCAAGCAGACTGCATCCTGGTGCTTGGGAAGAATGATCGATAGCTTCACAGAGCTTCTAAAAAAAAGATGGAAATAGGGCTCATTAAAGGGTGACTTAATTAGGAACAGATATCTGGATGGAAGCTGCTCTTAGTGGTTCATATGAGAACAGATCAGTTTTGAGGAAGAGGTGATGCTGAAGGACCCTATGCTGAGCTACCAGAGCTGTTCTGTGCTGACGAGAAGCCAACGCCAGGCCTGTAGCATTGGTTAAGTCCCCATTCCCCTCCGGATCCATAAATGTAACTGGATTTCTTGCTAGCAGCACACTTCCTACAAAGTTTTCGTGTTGTTTCAGTGCTGGGCATAGCTGATATAAAAAAAATACAAAATAAAATAAAACAAAAGAAGGGACCCACGTGGACAGAACACAGAGCTTTCTCTCTGCTGCAACCGAATAAAGATTCATCAGTAGTCCTGAGGTGTCTGCTGTGAGACGGCGGCTCCTGGGAAAGCACCCCGCGCCACCTGGGCTGAGGTGTGCTCACACGGCTCCTCTACATTCTCTTTATAAATACTGTTCGCATTTCAGCTGTGGTTTCTTTTGATGAGTTCGTTTGCCTTTGTGTGGGTTGTCTGATTGCAAGGCATTCCTTCACAGGAATAACATAAATATTTACGTGGCACCCGACATCAGAAGTCTCTTTTAAAAATAGAGAGATTTCACCATTTACAGTCTACAAGTAACACTTGCAATTAGCAGCAATGGGTTGCTGGCATTAGCATCCCGGAGGCAGATCAAAACGCACGGGGCTCGATGTCATGGTAACCGGAGGTTTTTTTAATGTGCATCTCAAGAAAATAAGGAGCCTGAAGGGCCTATCTGGAGATAGGATCTGGTGGACAACAGCTCCTGCTCAGCCCCTGGCACTGCACGCAGGTGAGACAGCTCCCGTGCCAGTGTTGGGTGACAAAGGACACTCCATGGCTGGTGCTGAGCATGGCGAGGAAATCCCAGCAGCATCCCGTTTGGCTGCACCACGGCATTGCCATCCTTTTGCTGCTGTGTGGTTGTTTCAAATTGTGCAATGCTAGCAATGCTTGGGCAAACAGCCCGCAAGCACCTGTGGGAAGCTGCTGATAGTGATACCACGGGCATTCCCTGCCTCTTCTTGAGGTCTGTCTCCTCAGGGAATGGTGTTGATCAGATGCTCCCTACAGCAGGACACAGCTGGCGGCACAGCTGGGCAGCCCCATATGCATCATCCCTTTGAGTGGCAGCAGCAGAGCGCCTGTCACTGCCCAGAGTTTACTGCCCTACTCCATTTCCTCCACTGCAGAGCACAGCTGTCCTCAGGCCTCCTGCTCCTGCCATGTAATTCCCTGTTTTGGGCTGAAGCCAGCTGTTCCTGCTGCTGTTCCCTCAAATGTCCTGGTACTGCAAGCTGCTGTGACAGGACACAGCACACTGCCATGCAAGGAGTAGAAGATATGTGTTTGCACGAGTCTCTGCGTCTCTATTTCCCACAGAAAGCTGTGCTTGGAGCCCAGCGTGAGCAGTGGGAATGCTCCTGGCTTGAAATGGCTGTGGGAGCTGAGTGTTGCCCTCACTGTGCACCCACCTGCACGGCCCCAGGGATCCGATATCACGGGGGTGAGCGCTGTGGGGGGGTCATGGGGCTGTGCAAACAATCACGGTCTGGTGATGAAAGTGTGCATCAGCATAGTGGGGGGGAGAGGGGCCTGGGAGGGGTCGTGGGAGCCGGCTCTGTTCCTGGCCACTGATCGCTGCATGACCTGGAGCAGGCCCCATCTCTTCCTGTGCCTGTGTCTGTCTGTGATACATCCATCCGGTGGGATGATAGCCCTCACCTGGCTCCCAGAGGACATGGACAGGGTCACTGCTATTTCCCCCGTTGGAGCTGTGGTGGATCCCCGTGGCAAGGAACTGTGCTGCTGGGGGAACCCTGTCCTCTACCATAAATCTGGTCAGAAATGCAGCATCACAGACTATGAGGGGTGCTGATGCCCTTACATGAGGACTTTAAAAATTGCTTGAAAGTACCCACAGTGCTCTGACACAGTGGCTCCTCTCCTGCCAGTCACTGGGTGCAGGTTCCTGTACTGGGAAAGTGTCATCACCTCTGCTGAGATCAGGGGCAGACAGAACTGATGCATGTACTGCAGCAAGAATGGGCTGAGCACAACACTCACAGAGAGCTGTGGGTGCCCCATCTGTGCAGGGACTCAAGGCCAGGTGGGATGGGGCCCTGGGCAGCCTGAGCTGGTGAGGGGCAGCCCTGCCCATGGCCGGGGGTGGCACTGGGTGGGCTTTGAGCTCCCCTCCAACATGAGCTGTTCTCTAGCTCTATGATGTGACAGAGAATGTGGAGAAAATGGAAAGTATTTGCTGCTTTGGATCAAGGAGAATGGCAGGGCTTGGGTAGGCTTGGGGCTTGGGTATGAAGCTGACTGTCATAACGATGTGGCTCCAATGGGGACACTGGTTGGCACACACACAGTGGGATGGGGAGTGTTGGGAAGCCCCCTCTGCTCTCACCCTGCAGAACCGTCGCTGCGGGTTCAGCTGCAGCCTCAGACGATGAGGAGTGGATGACTGCAAGGATTAGCTCACATGCCAAAATTTGCTGGCACATCAGAAACCGACCTGAGTCAGAGCTGAGATGCCGCTTCGAGATCTGCAGGGTGCAACAGCTGCAGCAGCAACGGGGGAGACAAAAAGGTTTCTGGGAGCTTTATAGTGGCGAGAGCAGTGCTGCTGGCAAGCTAGGAGGTTAGAAATGACTATTGCTCTAGGGAATCGAGTGAATGAACTCTGTTTAGAAATAAATAAACTCAGAAGTAACCGGCAGAGCTATATAGGGCATAGAGGAATATGCATCCCATTTGTGCCCTGCCAGAGAATAACTTCTTGGACAAATTCCCTGGAATGAAAATGATTGACCTAGAAGATGCAAACCAATGCCAGGCCTCGTAAGCAATACCTGTGGGAAGGAGCGAGAGATCCATGGAGAATACAGAGGGTTGGAATCGCTCAGCCCAGAGCTGAGACCCAGTTGGCCCTCCACACCCCAAACATTTCAAATAGTTTATGTGTGAATGTGTGACTCCCCACACCTTTTGGATTTGGGGTTTTTACGTCTGCACAGAGAGATGGAGATTTGATAACACCTTGTTTTCTTTTGTCTGGAGAACAGCTATCATGGGAAAATGGTACAGCTGCCTTTTGCAAGTTGAGATGGGTCCAAGCATTTCCAGCCCAGGGCAGCATTTGGCAGTTCTCAGTACACCCAGCTACCAGCAATGCCCGTGCTGTGAGACTTACTGCAGAAAAAACCAAAGCAACAAACCTAGAGCCACAGCTTCTTGTAGTGGTTATAAGAGCTCTGGAGGGCTCTAAGTCCAACCTCCATCTTGCAGGATGGGGCTCGGTTCACATCACCCTGCATAGAAATCATCCTATCACTGAACATATTTTGCTTCAGTCTTTGCCAGGAAGTGCCTTTTGAGTTAAAAATAAAGGTGAGAGCACTTTTGGCCAAGAAAAGTGATAGAATGGAGAGAAGTCCTGATGGACACAGCAGATCCTTCCCCTGTTTGTATCCAGGAATCGCAATCATGATAAATATACGGCACTTCAGCAGTAATGAAGGGGGCACTCACTGAGCAAAGTGCCAGTGCCTCCGGGTGGCTTCTGCAATTAGAAATTCTCTTTAATCCATCCTCTGGCATGGATTTATGAAGCAAATGCGGTTGTACAAGTGATTCAGAGCCCTGTATCTCTCTTAATATATTTGCTGCATGCATGCCATCAGGCAGGCAGAACGCCGTACCTTACCGTGCCCTAATTTATCTCCATAATGCAAGTGGAGTCAGAAGGGACACAGCAACAATAGTTCGGTGTTGTTTCCTCGGCTGTTCTGTGGTGTGCCCTACTGCAGAGCTCATAAATTCCTGAGCGGGGATCGCAGTTCCCTGCAGTAAGGCTCCATGGCTGCAGAAAGCCCCTCCTGGCACATGTTTGTAATCGAAACCACTTAAAACTTCATTGAGAAGGGGTTGGGGGGAGGAGGTTTCTTCCCAAAAATAAATATGGGGGTGGGAGTTGTTCCTGTTGCTTTCATTCCGAGCTAAAAATAAACTTTGTGGAGCGTCTCTTCCATTTGGGAAGGGATGTGCTTTCCTCATCGGATAATCATCACAGAACCACAGAATGGATCAGGTTGGAGGGGATCTCGAAGACCACTGCGTCCCAACCCCCGGCCATGGGCAGGGCTGCCACCCACCAGGTTTGTCCAGGACCCCATCCCACCTGGCCTTGAGTGCCTCCAGGGACGGGGCACCCACAGCCTCATCTTCATATGTTAATTCCATATTTGGATTGTGATATTGTGATATATGAGAACGAGCCCTTCCTATCAGCCCTCTGTAGGAGAACACATGCTGTGATATCATCTGTAGCACTTGTGTTCCCACTGTTCTGCATGTTCTTCCCAGGTAGAAACCGCCCAGCACTGCCCTTCCCACTGACGTCTGTGAGCGTGGAGCCCTTTTCCTGCTGTCTCAGCTCCCAGCCCTCAGTTTTGCTCTGTCTGGGATATTTTTCCAAACTTGGGGTGGAGACTGCATCTTCTGCAGGGCAGGGGAGATCTGAAGGCATTCAGATCCTGCACATCTCCGCTGTTACACAAGTAATAAAAACCAACAATCATTTGCAATTACTTCCCAGCTTAATTTGGTTTTTAAAGAAGAGCTCGAGGTAACCTTCCTTTTTCCTAAAGCAGCTGTGACACAGCCCCAGAGGGGCTGGTAAGGATTTAATTGTGGCACTAAGTAATTTATCTGATGTGGAGCAGTAGGAGCCGAAGTGGAGCAGGTTAGCAGTGGGAGTATCGCGCTGTTGCAAGACCTTTGCTGACATTCAGCTGCTGGGAGAATAACTGTAAAATGCAAAGGTGACTTTTTGGCTTTCAGGTCTAACCTTCACTGTTCCGAGCTCTGCGTTTTGTGGGAGAACTCCAACCTTCATGGGCCCATAGCATTAAAAGCACAAAGCTTTCGGATCGCCCTGCTGACACGGGCTGAGCCGCTTTGTGGGGAGTTAATGAATGTCTCCTCAGAAATGATGGCAGCACTTCAGAAGGTCTCCAGACTGCTGTATCCTCCACCATCCCCTGGGATCGAACATTGGCAGCCTTTCTGCAGGGATGTGACACCTTCAGCAGCGCTCAGGCGGCAATATTTAGAATGATGGTCATGCTAATTCCCATAAACTCTAGCCTATAAAACACTGCCTGGTGCAGAGAAATGCCTGATACCGTCCCCCTGCAATGGATTGTTTCTGGTTTCTGGTTTCAGCTTTGCAGAATGCAAATGCCTATGCAGGAGGGAACGGCCTCGTGTTGCACCAGGGGATGCTCAGGTTGGATATGAGGGTAAACATCTCCATAAAAGCGGTCGGGCAGAGGCACAGAGTGCCCAGGCGGTGGGGGGACGCTGACGCTGCAGGTGTTCAGGGAACATGGAGATGTGGCACTGAAGGACACAGTGGGCAATACTGGTGGTAGATGGATGGTTGGAGTAAATGATCTTAGCAGTCTTTTCCAACCTGGATGATTCAATGATTGTGTGTTTATATAAGCTTGCTTTGTATTTTCCTATTTAGCAACAGCAGCAGAATTTCATTTAGAAGCAACAGAGCCCAGGAGATGTGGTATCTAACGCTAAAACTGTGCTAACAGCCATTTCTCAATCCCCATCTTGAATAAAGTTTGGTTTTGGTTTATATGCTGAAGCAGGAGCAGGGAAGCAATATGTATGGGCGGTATATCATGTGCCATTCCTTTTAGATGATTAGATGGAGGCATCTGGCAGGGCCCTCTGATTTAAGACTATTGACTTGTTCTTATTTCTTGACATGGGTGCAACAGAGACCCATCCATTACATTTTTATATGAACTGGCTTCAGACTTCTTTTTATTTGAGTGCATTTCTCCATTAAAATGCAGTGTATCAATGAGATAAAACGAAACGCCAATTACTGCTCTGCAAATGTTTGCTGTTTTAAAGCAAGATAAGGTAAACATGAGCCAAATCCTCTTTTCTCTCACCTCCCTTTCTGGAGAGGTGGGTACACACTTTAAATATTGGCACAAACACGATCTGGATGGCTTCCAGATAACCGAAACACAAACAGAACTGCTGTGAACCGCTCACCTCCCCCAGGAACGAACACACTTTGCCTGGTGAATGCCATATTGGCTTGGTTTTGTGAAGGAGACAATTGACACGAGGGCTCAGCTATAGATTAATAGTCACCAAGCTGCTCCAGTTAGGGAAATGCTTCTCACTGCTGCAGGTGATATCCATCTTAAAGAAATAGAGCCGGAGCTATCAGCCAGGTGACAAGGCAGCAGAGAAATCCACGGTGTGTGTGCTCGAGTAAAGCAATCTGAACAGAAGAGAGGCAGTGATTTAATAAACCAGAGAACCTGTCAGATGCCTTATCCCATCCTCAGAGGGACGGTGAGACTCCAGCAAAGTCACTGGGACTTTAAACTTCCGCCTCCAATTAAACAAGTGCTTTATTGCCTTGCTGCTTGGTGGCCCAAGTCCCAGGGATGTGCAGCTCCCAGGGAGTGCAGGGCAGTCCCTGCTGAGCGCTGTGTGTTTGGTGTTTGAAGGATGAACTCATCTGTGCATTCCTCAGTGTTAAGGACAAGTTGCACGAACTGGAGAGCAAAAAATTCCACCTCCAGCACTTTGTGGCACAGCTGCCTGGGAGGAGGGGGAGCCCCCATCCGTGGGGGTGTTCAGGAGCTGTGCAGGTGTGGCACTGAGGGATATGGGCAATGGGCAGTACTGGTGGTAGGAGGGTGGTTGGAGTAGATGGTCTGAGAGGTCTTTTCCAACCTCAGCGATTCTGTGATTCTACGATTCGTGAAAGCTCCCAGTCACCACCACACGTCATCCAGAGTTCAGTGTTTGCTTCTTCTATTGATGCTCACAGCAGAGGAAGGTGGGAGAAGAGCTGACTAACTGGGCTGGCAAAAAATCAGAGAGGAAACAGGCACGAAGAGTTAATTCCACAGCCACACCTCCACGTCAATATTCAGCCATTTGCCTCTTTGGTCTTCCTGTCATTCTCCTTTCACCGCTTTGTGCCCCACTTTGCAGGACTATTTTTGTTAGCAAACCGTCTTCCACTCCCACGTCGCAATGGATTAAGGGCTTATAATTGCTGCTACTTTAAACTCCTCGTTACAGAGCTGGTCAGAGCAGGTTTAATTAAAACAGCAGCAGCTGCCTGTCTTCAGAAAGGCTCCCAGCACTGGCAACAAGCAGTGGGAGTTTGTAGGAGTGCATCCCTCATACCCGCAGGTCCCCAGGGCCTTCCAGGTCGGGCTGGGTGTACACAAACAAGCTCCGCTCCCTGCAGGCTGCCTTCATGCAGCAAGACAGGGCTGTTGCTTCCATGCCCTTCGCTCTCAACTCCTGGATCTCATCAGGAGCCGGAGCCAGATCCTATCAGCTGCACAGCACCGCAGCAACGCGCCAAACCCTGGCTGCAGTGATGCACGGCAGCCCCAGCTGCACTCAGAGCCCACAGGCTGAGGGTTTGCCTACAAACACTCCTTCAGAGTTTTCTGGGGGAGGGAAAAAAAAGAAAAAAAGAAAAAATCACAGCCTATGCATTCTGCTGAGACCCCTCAAGCCTCTCACTTGTGCACCAAGTGCCTCCTTCTCACGCTGCTTCCCTGCCTCTGCTGCCAGCACCGGGAGGGACTGTGCGAGCTTCCCCAGCAGCCTCAACACATTCCTCCACGGAGAGCCCTTAACAGCAGTCGCCCACAGCTCTTCTTTGTGCTTGTTCACTCCTCTCCTGGCTGCTGCCAACGCGGAGCTGCTGACCCACTTCCTCTCTGCTTGGGTTAATTCACAGGGAAACGTTCCCAAAGCCTCAAGAATTGGGAAACCAAGCAAGCTGCAGCATTTGCGCATAGGAGGGAGCGCATCCATGCGAGCACAGCAGGAGCTAGGGCTGGCTGTTGGTGCAACACAGCGATGTGCAATGCAAACAGCCAGGCAGCAGACGGCTCGGCGCGCAGCGAGGCAGGTTGTTGCTCCAACCAACACGACTCATTAGCTGCAGTGGTTCCTTCAGCAAGAGGCAAGGGATGGGAGAAGACAGGGACAGCCTTTGTTTTCCCTGTCAGGGGGAAGTGCTGGGTGTCCTTCTGATCACCATAACTCATTCCTGCCATCATCTGCACAGTTACTGCAATGGAACTTCTGTCTCCAAAGTAACCCTCGACCTCAGCGTGAATCGGAATCAAGGTGTTTCGGCTGGTGCTTGTGTGGTTTGGGCCTTGGCCCAAGAGTCCCTGAATTTCTGTTTCTTTCTTTTTGGAAGAGCCCAGCAAAT
>PPHD01023152.1:0-12568 GCA_002909625.1 Bambusicola thoracicus | reverse complement strand
AAGATGCTCAGAGGGCTGGAGCACCTCTGCTACAAAGGGTGAAGGAGGCTGCTTCGTTCAGCTCGGAGAAGAGGCAGCTCTGGGCAGACCTCAGTGCGGCCTTCCACTCCTCGAGGGGAGCTTAGAGGCAGAAAAGGGACCGACCTTTTACACGGGCACACAGTGAGAGGAGGCGGGGTTGTGGCCTTAAGCTAACATAGGAGAGCAGCCCCCGGCCCGCGCTCACAGCCCGCCCCGCACCGCCCGGGGCCGGCCGCTCTGCTCACCCACTGCTGCGGACACAGGGACTCGAAGGACCGCCTCAGCTTCTCGCACCGCGGCGCGTCCTCCGTGTGCGTGTCCAGGCACCGCCAGAACTCGTCGCGTGCCGCCCAGCACGCCTTCCTCTCCGCCATCGTCGGGGCCGACATGATCGCTGCCGCGATACGGCGATCCCCGGCTCAGCCTCCCGGCCCGGCCCACACCGACGGCGAAGGTCAGGAAGTCGGAAGCGGCGCGGCGCGCATGCGCCTGGTGAGGCGGGAAGCGCCTGTGGGGGGTGTGACGTTAAACAGAAAATGGGCGTTAAGTGCTTGCCGTAACTGAGGGCTTGGAATTACGTTTCCATCTAGCAGTGGCATGGTGAGGAAACGGGTGGCCGTCTTCCGCCGCAACACCTGTTGCTGTTAATTGGGATGCAGCACTGTATGTGCTTTGCCTTCCAGTTAACACAGATCTCTCCTCACCTGCGGTGATTTATCCCCTATTTAGCTGATAGTTAACCCGGCAGATTCTGACCTGGAGACCATAACGATTTCTGTGTTCACTTTGAGCAGTCAGCATGTCTCTGTAGAACCAGTAACAAAAGCACTCCTCCACGTACCACGGCTGTGTTCTGCTCTGTGCTTATACCAAGGGCTCAGTTAGTTTGTTTTCCTTGCTTGTTCTTGATGTAATATAGCCCTATGCCCAACTATTTATTTTGCAGAAACAATAACAGTCCTACCTGAGTTGGCCACCACAGACCAGGCTGCCCAGGGCCCCATGCAACCTGGCCTTGAACACCTCCAGGGAAGGGGCACCCACAGCCTCTCTGGGCAGCCCATTCCAGCACCTCACCACTCTCATAGTAAAGAACTTCCCCCTGACATCCAGCCTAAATCCTCCCTCCTTCAACTTAAAACTATTTCTCCTTGTCTTGCCATTATCTACCCTTTCAAAGAATTGATTCCTCTCCTGTTTATAGGCTCCCTTTTGGTATTGGAAGGCTGCAGTGAGGTCACCCCGCAACCTTCTATTCTCTAGGCTGAACAAGCCCAGCTCCCTCAGCCTGTCTGTAGGGGAGGTGCTCCAGCCCCTTCATCATCTTTGTGGCCCTCCTCTCTGCAACAGCTCTCTGTTTTTCTTGCACTGGGGGCCCCAGACCTGTATGCAGTACTGCAGCTGAGGCCTCACAAGGGCAGAGTAGAGAGGGATAATCACCTCCCTGTCTCTGCTGGCCACCCCTCTCATGATGGAGCCCAGGATACCATTTGCTTTCCGAGCTGCAAGAGCACATTGCTGGCTCGCATTAAGTTTTTCATCCACCAGGACCTCCAGGTCCATCTCTGCAAGGCTACTCTCAAGAACTGCTCCTTCAGGTCTGTATACGTCTGGGATTCCTCCGGCCCAAGTGCAAAACCATTAGATTCACCCAAGCCTACATGTCAAGTCTGTTGAGGTCCCTTTGAATGTCATCCCTTCCTTCCTCTGTGTCAACCGCACCACTCAGCTTGGTGCCATCAGCAAACTTGCTGAGGGTGCACTCAATTCTATCACTGATAAAGATGTTAAAGAGTACCAGTCCCAAGACAGACCCCTGGGGAGCACTGCTCATTACCAGCCTCCACCTGGACATAGAACCATTAATCAGCACCCTGGCCCAGGGCAGCCTCCTCTGTTTTTGAGCACCAAGGCTTTTTTTTCTTTTTAGTAAAAATTGCAAAAACATGTAGTGAGAGAGAACTGTACATCAGTTTGGCCTGAAAAAGAGAAAAAGCTCATGGGACTTCTCTGTTGCCTGTCAGTACTTAACTGGAGCTCATAAACAGAAAGGGACCAACTTTTTACACAGTCTGATAGCAGTAGAGCAAGGGGAATGGCTTTAAGCTAAATGAGGGGAGATTTAGGTCGGATGTTAGGAAGTATTTTTTTATTCAGAGGGCAATGATGCACTGGCATAGCTGCCCAGAGAAGCTGTGGGTGCCCCATTCCTGGAGTTGCCTAAAGGGAGGTTGGATGGGGCCCTGGGCAGCTGAGCTCACGGCTGGGGTGTGGCACTAGATAGGCCTTAAGATCCCTTTCAACCCAATAACTCCATGGTTCTATGATGATTCCATAATTATATCCCATTAAGGATATAACTCTCAGTTCTTCAGTCTTACAGCTTTCCTTGCTCTGCCTGGAAAGAAGATGATTAAAGAAACCATAATTGTCTGTTTTTATTATTATTTCTCTTTGAAAGTGTTTGAAGAGAAATTACAGAATTCAACCATCTCTCTAAGAAACTCTCGCTTGAATGAAGGCAAAAGCATTTCATTTTAAACATCAGGTTTTACTGTAGTGTTTTGAAGGCAAGCATTGGATGGGAGAAGGTTTTCCCTGCAAGCATATCAGTACTATTTCATGAAAGGCAGGAGTTCTAATTTATTTTTTTTTTCCTAGAGAGACTTTGAACGTCTCCTTTAAAAACTTTTAAGTTTTTAAAAATACTGACATTTTTAGGAGGTAAGAAGGTAAATAACAGCCAGTCAGGTTAAACAGTGAGATCTACTTCTGGTTCTCTTCTAGTCTTATGAATATCCCAAAAGTTGGAAGGGACGCACAAGGATGACTGAGCCCACCTTCCAGCTCCACACAGCATCACCTCAAATCCAAACCCTATGTTTGAAAGTGATGTCCAAACACTCCCTGAACTCCAGCGCTTGGGGCTGTGCCCATTGCCCTGGGCAGCCTGTCCCAGGACCTGACCTTAGCTGCAAGTTGTGATGAGGGGAGTGCCCAGGAAGCATTGGAGGGAATTTGATGAGAGTAGAAGAAGCTGACTGGTATGAAAACAAAAGAAGACAAAAGAAGAAAGACTGGACAGAACTGTGATTTTCACCTTCAGACCTCCATTCAGTGTTTTGAAGCCCGTGTAGAATACAGTCTGAAAATCACTAGGCTACCTAGAGGTTATGACAGAGAGAAAATCCTAGCTGTTTAGGATTCTTTTAAGGTGATGAAGGCATTAATGTTAATTACAGCACTTGTTTTTAATGCCAATGTTCTCTTTTTTTTTTTTTTTTTAAACCAGTTTTTCAGAAGGATTAGAACAGAAAATGGAGTATTTTTACAAGAGCAGGTGATGGAAAGGCAGGAAGACAAACTCCTATTGCTCTGTTAGCTCCTACTTAGCAATCCTCCAAGCCCTTGAGGTATGAGTGTTGGTGTTCCGTTTCTTGCAGAGAAGCTCAGCTGGGGAGCTGGGAATCTCCCCATTCTACAAACAGAATGCAATTTCCAAAGCTATTTCAATGGAAGAAGAAAAGTCATGAGTTTCATTTGCATGCCTTCAAATTACAATGGCATGTTACACACTGAAACATAAGAAGTGATTTCTGCTTCTCACTGAGACTGAAACTCATTCTACAGTTGCCTAATCAAAAATCCAGCAGAATGCTTGCATCCAGGTCTTATACTTAAAAATCCAGCAGCTACACTGATTGCCTTATGCTTTCTGGAAATATTTCAGTAAAACATAAGTACATGTGCTGTATTGGACGGGTTTGCCTTCACATGCACAAAGGCAATGTTGCTCTCATACATGGATATTTGTTCCAAGTATCAATGCCAACTTTCATAGGAGCCGAGCTAGCAAGTAGCATGCCTTTGGTCATATACAGAATCACACAAGGAGAGATGGTTTTGTTTATATGTTGGGAAAGTCAACCTAAAAATCAGAAGGACAGTATTATACAACTTCCTGTGTGTGCCCACCAGGCTGGAGTCATTAAGGACTTGGCAGCTTCAGAAGCCAAAGGGACAGCGATATCTACTGCTGGGAGACTGCAGATCTGCATTTGCTGGTCCATTGTGTATGATAGCGGCTACAGGGCAGAAAGACAAAGCTGAAACTCACACTTTTAAGTCCTTGCCAATCCTGCTGCTTGGACTCCACTGGAAGCCAGCTTTGGGTACCAGCAGAAGCTGCACTTGGTGTAAATAATCCATGTGAGTAAAAGCAAAGGCCACCCTCCCCTATGGCAAGGCAGAAGGGAGCAAGTCTCATGTCTCTCTTTTGTCCTTGTGTGCTCAGTGGAGCCTTAAGGATGAGTGACTTTCCACACTCTCAGCTTGGTCTTTTTTTGAGAGAACAGCAAGCACTGCACTTAGATTTCTGAAGAGTTACCAATAAATCTTCTCACTGCAGAGATTATATTGGACAGGTTCTTAAGCACAGTATTAGTATGAGTTCTGCAGCTTCCCTTGTTCCAGACTTCTAACTCTCCTTTAAAAGATTCACTCTTCATTACTGAAAAGCACGTTGGTTGCATCTCATCATGCCTGTGATCTGCGTGGAGAAATGCTGATGGGCACTCTATTTAGAATAAATATGTGAGTTTAGAAAGATGGATAATATATTTTGCTGCAATAGAGTTTCAGGTAGAATAGATTGTGTGAGGCTTTTTAATCTTCAGAAACTTTAGTTTGATCTACTGGTCCTGTCCTCAGGAATGAGATTTCCGTTTAAAAGAAGAGTTTTAGGCTGTGGGTGGGCATCTGTTCAACTGATTTTCTTTTTGCTTTCAAAAGTTCCTTAAGCTCTTTTTTATTTCCTTTTCTGATGTTTGAGACTTTTAAATAAGAAGCAGGCTGTTACAGAGGAGCCCTAAAACATGGCAGCTAATGAAGCAAATCTACTTGTTTGCCTTCTAATAGCAATGAGCTAATTAAACTTGTCCATCAAAATCCATTACAGCTGGCTGTTTCTGCAAGGACAGCTTGCACAGGGACTAGATGGTGAAAGCAGCTTCTCAGCCTTGGCCTTTGCCAAGGAGCAACTCAGCTTAGGAGGCATAAAAGGCTCAAAGCACTGGTCCCAGGCTCAGGTTATGGTGCTGCCCTGCAGAGCTGTATGGGCTTTGTTCCAGCAGGACTGAATCACTGTGCTGTGGAGATGATTGCACGCTGTGCTTTGGCCTTTGAGGCAAGCAGGGGAGCCTGCCAACTGCAACCTGATCTAGCTGTAGGCATCCCTGTTCATTGCAGGGGAGTTGGACTGGATGACTGTTAAAGGTCCCTTTTGACTCCAGTGATTCTACAAACTCAGCTCTGACCTCCAAGGCACAAGTATGTCCAGTATATCCTTTACTGGTGTCAGATCAAAAAGGTTCAATCTTACCCTCACCTGAAGTCTGACCCAGGGGCACCAAGTGCCTTCTCAAGAGATCTTTCCCTTCCTGTACCTTGTCCTTCTAGTGGCAGCCAATGACCCCAGCTCCTGTAATTCTTCAGCTTCAAATCTGTGAAGTTTCAGCACTTACAGACACATACCCATATGGATGTGTTGCTTTCTTGACATCTTCTTAGTTACACTCTAGGTTTTGCTGACTGGAAAGTTTCACTGAGCATCTGCCTGCCCTCAAGCCAGGTGTTCAGTGCAAGATGTTGCCTGGAGAAATACAGGTCAGATCATGTGGTTGATTTTGTCTGTATGTAGTTCAGAGCAGCTTAAAATCTAGTTCACACATGAAAAAGACTGTACTAAACTACTGATAGAAATCCCAGCCCGTGCCTCTGTTTAGGTTGCTCTCTGGAAGGATAAAACAGCAGAAGCAGCATCAGTTACATCTGGTACATCACAGTTTTACCAATGCTGCTGGCCATTGTGGTACATGAATTCCCCTATGATCTGCACTCAATGTTAACAAGCCTGTACTAAATGCACATTAGGTGCAGTTTGTAACATCATTCAGAGCATTTCTGATGTCTTTCAGATAGCACAATAAAATGGAAAGCAGAGATGACAAAAAAAAATGCCACTTACTGGGATTATGGAAAGTAGAAGGACTAATAAATACACTTGCTCTTGGCCTTATCTCAGAATGGGAGCTTGGGGAGGGACATGGGATGCTCTGAGGATGACTGCAACAATCAGAAAGTTCAACACAATGGAAAGACATTACAGGAGATGTAACGACAAAGGAATGGTAACAGGAGGACAGTTGGACTAGATGATCTTGTAGGCCCTTTCCAACCTTGAGATTCTACAATTCTAGGAACTAACACAATAGAAAGGTGTTATAAAGAAACAGTACCCACCCATCTCTGAAGACAGAAGCTCACAGGAGAAACTCCACAAGGAAGGGATCTCCAGAAAGAGATCCTTCCCCAGTGGCAGTCAGCCCTTAAATGAGGTCTAAGAGAGGTGCAGCCAGGCTCCACCCCATCTGGTCACACAGCTGAACTGCCTTCACCTGTGCTCCCAGGGCTGACCGGGTCCTTTCCCCAGGTGCTCAATCAGTGGTTCAGGCCATGATCCAGCAGTTCCCATGCAGTGACAAAATGATACACCCAAAGATGCGGTACGTTGTAAGCTGGGAGCTTTGAGATCAAGCCTCTTCACACCAGTTATTAGCACTGTACATGTACTGTACCTTACCCATCCCTGCTTCCCAGAGAAATTTGGAAGCACAGTGAGGACAGCTCTGGGCTGATGGTCACGGCCTTCAGGAGATTGTGTTGCAGGCAGTGGGACTGTGAGCAGTGGGGAGGCCTCCTGCGCTGTAGCTCAGGCTGCAAGACCAGACCAAAGGTTTGTATGTCTCATCCTTCCCACCTGATCGCTTTGGCCAGAGGCGGCCTGCTGTAAAGCCAATACAGAGATGGTACAGTCAAGAGAGGGAAACAGCACTGCCTGAAGCCGAGTTTAAAATCTTTTATTATTTAGCTTTGCCAAACAGATAATGGAATCCGAAGTTGAATCGCTAAAATGTTTTGAAGTGGATGCCACCCCTGCCCGAGACAAAGAGGGCCTCAGTGGCAGCAGGGACCCTTAGGCTATGGCAGCAGTTCAAAAGAAGACTTTTTATTTTGTATGCAACAATGTAAACTTCAAAAATAGTAAACTATAACCTTTTTTTCCCCCCTTTTTTTACATAGCAGGTGATCTATCACAGATAGAAATTTAATGGCGAACCAAAATCGCATAAGTAAACATCCTGGTGCTTACAAGTTTCATAAAAAGTGTTACATTTGATGTAAATATATTACATTTTTAACTCTTAACACTCACAATTATGGAGTAAAGCAACTGGTGATTCACCCCTTAGTCCGTGTTCTCAGACCATACATCAGCAACCACGCTCTTGTCTGCTCTGTTGTTCATTTTCAGTCTGATTTTTCCACACGTGACCAAGACTTCCCTTCCTCACACTAATGTTAATCAAGTGCAGCTCCACACAGGGGTAAAACCTGTGCGAGACGAGTGCCAGGCCCCCTGTGTGCAAGCTTGCAACCCCCAGAACCTGGGCATGTCTTGGTGTCTTGGGCTGCCTTGGGCTGCAAGCCTGAGCCCGCATTATCGCCACTCACAGCAGAGCCTGGTTCTCCATGGATAAAGACAAGAGTTCTGTAGAAGGCACTGGATTTCTCTTGCATGATTCTAAACATGAACTACATCCATACGCAGTACAAGGAGGTTTGGGCTCTGGACTGCTTTCCTGCTAGTACTTTAGTGCAAGTGCTTTTAGTACTTGAATTTTCTTCCGGTTCCAGCACAGCACGCGCTCAGCTACACGCAGTCATTTCCAACTTTCCTTCCTTCTACTCTCCCCCCCATCTTCCTGTCCCCCAAAAGATTCCCTTTTGGTTCCATTAAAACTCTCAGAGTATAGCTCTGGTCAAAAATAAACACGTGATGTAGCATAGCATTAATTTCTTTTAAATCACAGTGTGCAATGCATCATTCGGTACCTAACGCTCAGAATGTCTGCCCCGCTTCTCATGAAAACCACTCTTTAAAATAACCTATGCAAATATATTTTGACTATATGTTACATTCATTTAAAAAGAGAAGAGAGGTTCTTGGTTTGCAGTTCTTTTTTCAGTGTACTACTTAAGTGAAAGGTCTGATGTGAAAAAGGTACAAGCAAACTGGACATGCCAAGACTCGATGCCTTAGATGGTGATCATATCAAAACTGTACAGGTATGTACACCGTGGTGGTCAGGTGTGCTTCTTCCCAAGAAAAGACCTTTGCGTCATCGTGTGTAAGGTAACCACAAAGTTTTGGTAAAAAGAGCCTTTAGTGAGCAAAGGATGACATGGAGGGGCGAGTTCTCCGGCTTTTGTTGGGCAGTCCTGAAGTGACGTCTCCGTTCCCTTCGGGGAGCTCTTCCTTCTTTCGGACTTTGAGACGCGTGAGGAGCTTTATTACCCAGACGTCCCACTCCTCTGGCAAGAGCAACAGGAGGAAGCCCAGGCCAATAATGACGATGGCGATGACTCGGACACTGTTGAAGACAATTTCACTCGTGTAGTGATCAACAACTGTGTGGGACATTGAACTGGTGTTATTACGTGGGACAAAGCGTTAGGGCAGTACCCCCTTCCCTCCCCCATCCCCGGCTCTGAAGGCTGGGCTGGATGAGCAGGAGAATGCTCTGCCTGCTGGTTCAGCATGGGGCAGGGCACAGCCCAGGTGGGAGCGGACAGCAGGCCTGGGGGCTCAGGGTACAAATGGGGGCACTGCCTGTAGCTGGGACCTGCGGCAGCCTTTCACATGCCGCCAGCACTGTGTTGGAGTGAAAAGGCATCGTGTTTGTCAGCATTAAGCAGAGGTCTTCAGAGAATGCTCCCTAACCCATATGCTGTGGCTCTTGAATTGAGATCACCTGTGTGGAGCTGTGCCACGTGGGAAGCAAGCACCTGTCTGGGCAGCCAGCAGGCATGGATTTAAAAGCCTGCGCTGGGAGAGAAGAGGGTTACCCATGCTAGAAGGGTTTTTTCACTCCTGTGATTAACACCAGAGCCTCAGGAGGCAGCCTCCTGCCAGCACTGCCTGTGAGTCTCACATTCACGTAAGGAGCAAGAAGTGTAAATGATAATGTAGGAATGCATTGTTGTTTCTTCTGATGCCTGTCCAACAAGGGTAAGGGCTGTAGCTTGGGCTGGGTTTGCTCTCCCCTGTCTTCCCTCACAGCTCTGCAGTCTCTACACCAGCAATATTACTTACCAGGGCAGACACGTGTTTGTTCTAGAGGGTAAGCAATTATATTATTTGTTTCAATTTAACATTAAGCCTACTTGAAAAAAAATCATTACAAATTGATTTCTGCTTCATCAGAGAGGTTTTATCCCAGCCTATAGATAGATGATTTCAAATCTAGTTTGTCTTTCAATAGCCCGCCTTCTCCAGGCAGTGACTTAAAAAGCAACTTTAGAAGCTGTAATAGTTGTGCAATATTCTACAATATGTATTTAACAATTGAAGTATACATTTTTAATCAGTGTCATCTCCATACGTTTCTAAAAGAAGATTTAAAGTGTCTTTAACAGAGATCTTTGCTTTCATCCCCAGCAGGTATGTGGGAGGCTGCAGACCTCACGTGTTCATCAAGATGTGGAAGTCAGAAATCCTTACCCGCGTTGACTGGGACGCTCAGTACAATTCCAAGAGAAATCAAGGTGGGGTACGTGATAGCAATTCCAAAATTCAGTAGGATATTGAATGCTGAAGAAGGAAAGAAAACCACTTTTTACTACTGTGAAACTAAGCAAAGAGAATGTCACTTGAAATGTCTTTGCTTTATTACTCCCTCTGTATGCGTTCCATACAGAAAGCAGGGATCATCCCAGGACATTGCTTCTCACAGGGAGCTCTGTCCTACCAGTGCCAATGGCAGAATCAGGGTGAGGTCTGGATACAACCCATCTCTCAGTGTAATGCTTGGTAACATGGATGGACTCCTGGCCCTTCCAGCTTTCTGTACCAATCTGCCTGGTTTAGTGGTTGGCGACCCTGCCCATGACACGGGGGTTGAAACTTGGATCTTTGAAGATCTTTGAGGTCCTTTTCAACCCAGGCCATTCTGTGATCCTATGGTTCTGCTGAAGGTAAATATTTCTCCTGTAGGAGATTTCAGCCAAACAGTTGCTTATGTCTGGATGTATGTATATATTTATTTATTTCAAGAGAACCTAGCCAGTACTGATCTGGTCAGCAGGCACTGAGGCACAGCTTTCTGGTAATACATATACACGTACTGTGACTACTTAAGGTAAAAGAAGCAGCGATTCAGGACAGGGTTGGAGAAGGACTATTTCCAGCAGAAATGAATGTTTTAGGAGATGTGAAACTATTACCCAGCTTAGGGACAAACTGTCAACACATCTGGTTCAGCAAGGAACAGCATCCTACTTCTGATGATTATGAAACAATAAAACTTAGATTTAGCATCCTGTCCAAGCTGAGTTCCCTTTGTAGCAGAAGAACAGGTGGCCAGCTACCAAATCCCCATCAGCCCCAGGCAGTGCTACATTTTCAAAAGGTGCTTGTCCCTTAGGAATGGCCATTAGCTATTACTTCTTTCTGTCAGCAGAGGCTGGCCTTGATGGGCCGGGCCTAATCTCTGGCTTGGGTGATGCTGATGACCTCAAGGTGTAGTGGTGAGGAGAAGCTTTGCAGTGTAATCTCGCAGCACCTTTTAATGATGGCCTTAATGCTTGGGTTTGCCCACAACAGCAGGAGCAGGGTCTGTATTTCCACCCAGGAATGAGCCCCCCATGACCTCTTGAGCTAAAACTTAGAAGGAAAATTGGCTCCAGTATGTCAGAGCTGCAGCTTCCATCAGTGGCCAGTTTCTGGCATGTTCTTCTACCCCGAGCAGCCTGAAGGCTCCCTGTGTACTCACTCAATAAGAGAATTGAAAATCCGCAGAGATTTCCCCAAGGAACGATGTCAAAAGAGCTCCAGTATTCCACTTTGGTAAAATAAAGGATGACAGGAATACAGGTAACGAAGAGGACATTGAAGACGGCCAACACAGACAGGAATAAGGCAGCCTCTCCAAATTTTGCACTGCCCAGCAGAAGTTTGAATAAAACCTACAAGACAAAACCACATGGGCTGCTGTAAGTCTTGCACTTCTATGATGGGGCAGGCAGCCTAGCTCCAGCAGCTTCCCATGTCCTGTCTCTGCTTGGGGCAAGGGGACAGTGAAGGGAGCACGTATGCAGCAATGTGGGCCAGACACCTTCCTGGGGGGAGACCCAGTCATGCTTACCTTGTAGAGAGCAGACATTGAGGCAGAGCCCACCACCAGGGCTATCCCAATAACAGAGTGGCTGTGAAACCCATCAGCGTATGTCATCATCACTATCCCTGCAATAGCAAATATAGCAGCCACGATCTGGTTGGGGACAAACAAAGAAAGCTAGTGTTAATGGACAACGCCCAGTGTGGAAAAACATGAAAGGAGCTGTATGTGAGAGGGTCGTACTTGTGTTTCATCTGCCCCTGTCTTGAGGTAGGAAATGAGTATCAACCCAGGTTGGTGCCTGAGGAGCCGATGCTGCCCTCTCTGGCAGCTCCCCTGGCAGGCCAGGGTTCAGGCAGAGCTGTGAAAGAGAGGCTGTACTGGGCAGCATGCGGCAGGCCAGCCTTCATCATCCTGTCTTGGACTGAGGTGAAGAGAGAGGTTCATCTCTACCACAGAGCCTCCCCATCAGTGGGTCCCGGCAGCATGTGCAAGACAGTAATACACTACCAATAAACTCCTGGCGCTGGCAGGAAAGGCTCTGAGTCCTAAGGTGGTTCTGGGAGAGAGCACATACGCAGCATGTAGCAAGCTGCCAGGGCAAAGAGCAGCAGTTGCCCATCTGCACTCTTCCTCCCCTGAGACCAACCAGCACTGCACTCCTCACTGACAGCGCTACAAGGTGGATGAGCACCAGTAAAATATACACTTTATCACTGTGATCAAAGTGGCCAGCATGGACAGCTGGGATAAACATGACACTTCCCTGTCTCCAGGACTATCTTGGGATACCCTTGCTTATGTGCTCAGCAAAACCCAGTTTATTTGTTTTCTGGCTACAACTACCTGGGAAGCTGGATGGGTGAGCACAGACACCAGCTGGCAGGGCCGGGCTGTTGGCAGGGTGTTGTGCAGCACCGCGAGCTGCCTTTGGCTGCAACCCTGCATGGCTGTCCAAGCCTCCTGCTGGAAGGGAGTACTTCCTGCAAAGTTAATTCTCAGCAGTGAGGTACGCAGCCTCTCCTGAGCTCTGAAAGCTTTGCTTGGGTTGATGAGCAGAGAGCTCTTCAAACAGTGGGCCAAATATAGGTCTTACTGCCGTGATCGCTGCTATATGAACACGTGACTGCTGATGTGGTGAGGCCGGAGGGACTCATGGGGCCTTTTGGTTTGGTTACTGCTGGGTCACCATGGTGGATGCCAGGTGCCATCTGCCCGGCTCCGCTGCCAGAGGACACCGTGTGCTGAGGGCTGCCAGAATGGCAGCGGGGGCTGTGAGGTTTCCAGTTCCCTCGGAAAACTTTAACTCA
>PPHD01023151.1:0-12568 GCA_002909625.1 Bambusicola thoracicus | reverse complement strand
CCATGGAATCAGGGGATCATCGAATCACGGAGGTTGGAAAAGACTGCTAAGACTGCCTAGTCCAGCCATGCAGAACTGCCCCACGCTGCTCTGCCCTCCAAGTGCCAAGGGGAGGCAGGGCAGCACTTAGGAGCTCAGCCTTCTGCATGGAGATCAGCCTCAAGACACTGAGTATCTTGCAAGAGAGATCTGGGGGAGATGATGCTCTTAGCCTGGGAGATGCTGATCCCACGAGACCCCGAGCTTGCTGTCACCCCCACGTGGAACCATGGGCAAGGACAAGCGGAGGAAACATTCACCTTCTTCTGCCCTCCTGCAGCTCTAAGGCAGAAGTTGCCCCATCCTGCTCTCCCCTCACTGTGCCCATGCTGCTCGGTGGCCATGCACATCCAAATATAGCATAGCAGTACACCTCGGGAGGGACAGAGCCATGGTTTCTGTCCCCAGGGCAGGCCAGGGCAAGGATTGCTGCGTGCACAGCTCTCCGTGCAAGGACCAGCCATGGCCTGGAGGGCAGCTTGCTCAATGTTGCCAAATACAGAAGATTTCAGAGTACTTAGTGTGTCGGGAGGCTATTAATAACCCTCTGCCCTTTTCCTTCCTTGCTGTCTGTCCTTGCTTTACCCTTCTCTACCCATCCCCATCTCCCCCCTTTCTCTGGGTGCCCCAAGCCATCCCAGCAGCTCCATTTGTCCCTTCCAGACCTCACTGTGGAGTCAAGAACTAAACCTGATAAAGTAGTTCCTGATGCTGGGGACAATTAGCAAATTCTGCTAAAAGTTATCACTGCTGAGCATCAGAAAAACAAGAACTTCAGCATAGAAGAGTACAGAAAGAGAGCCTGGGGGCTGTTGACCCATGCTAGCACCTACACCCCATTACAAAACCTCTTTCCTTGGAAGGATTGCGACCTATTGTGCCTATCCAGATATCAGTTCTGCGAGCTGCCTTATCACCGAGTGTTTTATCACCACTTCTACAGCCCCCAAAATCGTAAGATGATACAAAATGTCACTGTTCTATGATTAATATCTATGTCTTGCAGAGCACCTTGTTCCCATGGATCCCAACGCACTTCAGAAGAGCAGCCAGAAGCTGGAACACAGAGAGAAAAGCATCTCGCTCTCCCAACTTCAGATGTGCAATTAAACACCTTAATCACATCTTCACAGTTGCTGAAGCTGCTTTGAAAACTGCCAACGACCACCGTCCAGAGAAGCCAAAAGAGAATAAACACAGCATCCTCCAGGGGAAGGCAAAGAGCCCCAGCGGGCAATGTGAGCGTGGAACAGTCCTTCCCAAATTTGGAGATGGTGCCTTAGTGCTGAGCAGGCACCGGAGAGGTGCGACCGTCTCCACCCAACTTCCCCATCTCAGGTTGTGCCAATCTGCAGCTCATGAAAAGGAGGTGGAAAAGAAAACAAAAACTGAAAGCCAATGACACAGAAACCGAGTTAATCATCAAAGAGGAGGAGGAGGGGGGGGGATCCTTCCTGACCTCTGCAGGCAACCAGCAGAAGCCTTGAAACGCGGGCCTAATTAATTAATTAAAAACAACATGAGCATGGTGCAACAAGCCTTGTAAGCACATTGAAGGCAGAGTATCACCCATGCACTGTTATGCAACGTGTTGATGACTGCAGCCAGCTCCTCGTGGAGCCACTTTGGAACCCGGTGCCCGGGACTCTGTCTCAGAGGCCACCCCTGAGCTCTGCTCTGTGATGTCCGGAGATCATCTTCTAATTTCAAACCTGTGTTTTTTAATGTACAAATTCACCCCATTTGATCTGACTCCGTCCTTTAATCCAAACAGATTTCTGTGTTCAGAAGCCGGTATTCCCTTTCCTGTCCTCTGTATGGGTTTGCTGCTGAGTAGTCATCTTCCCTTCAGCCTTTTCGGAGATGAGGACTCAGCACAGCCACTAGAAAGGGGTCCTCCCCCCGGCACCGCACATCCTCCATGTCCTCACCCCGCAGCCTCCTGCTCTGCTGAGTCACCGCCGTGCCGTGTGCTCCCCAAGTATCGCTGTTGCACAACGGGCGTTCATGTCCTGCTTGTAATTGAGATTCCCCAAGGTCCAGCTCATAGCCTGCGGGCCTGCTTTGAGCCCTGTGTCTGGTCTGCGTGGAGGAGGTGTTGCTGAGGCGCTGGCACAGCTGCCCAGGGAGGTGAGGGGGTCACCATCCTTGGAGGTGTAACAGAACTGTGGGGATGTGGCACCGAGGGATGTGGTGATGGGCACGGTGGGATGGGTTGGGCTTGGGGGTCATTGAGGTCTTCTCCAACCTTAGTGATTCTATGGTTCTATGTTCAGGGGCCCTAAACATCTCAGTCTTTGCATCTCGTAGCTCTTGTCTCAGCATGCCCATAAGGTGACAATGCACCCTCAGAGCCCTGGCTCCTCCAAACTCACTTTTCTTCCCTTCATCACCCATGACACACACAGCTGATGACGTGGAAGCAGCAAGCCTGAATTTTCACAAATATCTCAACTCAGGCCATATAAACTGAGTTTGTCTCATGTCGGTCTCGGTTCTGAGCACGCCTGCAGCTCAGCTCTAAGCACACCTGCAGCATGATTTGCTCTGCATCAGGGCAGCAATCCTGACCTATCGGTGTGTCACTGCCGATCTGATGCATGTGAAAGCGGCACGAAGCCCTGAACCCGTTCTGCCTGCTCTGCTGCTGCACCAGGGGCTGCTAAATGCCCATTTGGTGGTGGCTCACGTCTCATGGGTCGGTGTCCCGGGCTTCCTTGCAGCAGGGACAGCCTATGTGCACTTCAGCACTGCGTTTCCTGAGCTGTGGGCAAAGCAGAAGGTATGTGGGATGTGAGAGGGATCGCCGCGCAGTGCAAATAACAGGCAGCCTCCCTGCTCCTCCTTTGGCCGGAGCTGCTGTGAGAACTGGGGCTGGTGAATCACAGGTGATCCAATTCTCATGGCTCTCTGTGACTTCATCTGACATCGATGTTTGAAACTCTGCTCCGGAGCCATCCGAAGGAGTGCCTCGGGGTTGGCGTAACTGTTTCTGTTCTATTTAGGTTGAAATGAACCCATTTTTTCCATTTTCTCCATCCTAGGGAGATCTTCTTTGTCAGTACCTGATGATGGCTGTGTAGCCATTGCACAGCAGAAACTCTTCAGCACAAGCAGTGAACCACACAGATCTAGCAGGGTATGCGCAGCAGAAGGAATGGAACTGAAAGCAAGGACTAAAGCATCAGGAAACATAATAAAAAAGCAACAACAAAAGAAGAAGATTTAGGTGTCCCAGTTAGGAGAGTTGAGCAAGGAGGCAAAAAGCAGCGCAGCAATGTCAGAAAAACACATTTCAGTTTCCCCCGAAAAGATTTCGTCTGGTTCAACAGCACATGCCTCAGTTCCCCTAATTGCTCCTCAGGGTTGGCCACCCCGACCTATTTTGCAAAGGTGTTGTCGAGTTTAATTTGTGAACCTTTGAGAAGGCGCTCCGAGTGCTGCAGATGAAAGGCGCTGCAGATGCCAAACGTGGGTGGATGCGGTGAGTCAGAGGCGCAGACATGGGCACGGTGTGAGCGGCCCGATGCACTGCAGCACACAGCAGGCAGTGCTCCTCTGCAGGAGACGGAGGGATGGTCGGTGCAAAACTCATCGCTGCTGCTTGCACGGGTGTGAACGCATGCGAGAGAAATCAGGAGCCACCCTCTGGGAGGTGCAGATATGGAGAGGGCCGCTGTGTATTTGTGTGTGCAGGTGTAACAACCACAGCTGGGAAGCAAAGCACACAGGGTCTGATGGAGCGCACCTCAACTCCCAAGCTGTCCTTAATCCCCAACAGCCCTCTGATGGGGTGTCCTTTAACTCCCATGCTGTCCTTAATCCCCAACAGCCCTCTGATGGGGTGTCCTTTAACTCCCATGCTGCCCTTATGCCCTGACAGCCCTCCTGTTCTCCCTTGAATGCAACTGTGCACTCCTGAAGCTTCAGGCAGGCGTGAAAATGATTTTCCGGCATAAGCCAGAAATAACAAAGGAGAGGTGGGTCCCATCCACGAGCAATTTTTTTGCATGCAAAAGAAAACCCAAACAAAAAGCCACAAGGAGGTGTGATGAGGTGCGGAGAGGTGATGGGGAAAAGAGTGGGCTTGCCCTTGGGCTGCAGTTTGCATGGTAGCCACGGAGATGCACCGAGGTTTCCTTGGTCAGACATGGGCCTGCCGTGGTTTTAAAGGTATTTACAGGGAGAACATGCCCGGGGCACTAATGCCAGGCATGTGGGATGCTGTGGAGAGAGCTGGGGTTGAAGAGGAACAGGTGAAAGTGGCGTTGCATAGGGAGCGCTCTCTGTGTGCACCATAGGGATATCCGTGCTTGCTTGCTGCGGATGATGGGCACCTCTTCACATAAACTGATAACAAACCTCGTCCTGAGCCCAGTTCCTCCAGAGTCTGCCTTAAACTCTTTGACTTCACCATGATGGAGGAGTTCAGCCCTTAATCTCTTCTTTTTTCCACCATACTTCATCCAAAATCTTCACACAGAGCCAGGAAGGCGAGAGAAACCAAGGCGTTCCTCTTCCAAGCCAGATCTCTTCGTAGAGATACTATTTGTTTCTTAACGATTAATTCTGGCTCAGAAAAGCCCAGCTGAGCCCTCTCTGTACACGTGAGAACAGGAGCCTCCGCCCTCCGGTGTTTTTAATTACTTGGAGATCTACGGGGCTGTTGATGTTATAAAGATCAGCTCAGCCTGAGAAGCCAAGGAGGAAGAAATGCATGTGTGTCAGCCAACCTCCTGCTTTTAGGAGATGTGTTCTTTAAAATAGAGTTCCCCTTTCCTCTGTCAGAGAGTGGCTTCTGGCTCAAGAAGCACTGTGGTCCCATCGACAACAAGCTGCCCATTGGAAAGGGCTTCAAAATGGGGCCTTTCCCATTGACTGTTACCCCAAACCAACAGCGTATACCCAATTATTTCTCACAAAGGGAGAGCCATAACTACACACAGGCAGTAAAAGGGGCTGAATAAGGTTCTGAGTGCAATTCACTTGAATAATTTTTTTTTGTTCCTCTTCCCTTACCTCTCATTTCTGCATGGCCAAAGCCCTCATTAACCTTATCTGTAAGACAGGCGCTTCCTGGGTATCTCATATCAGATCCCAAATGCACGCTGTTCCTGTTGGGGCTGCACCTCCATTTCCTCCACACCTAAAAGAGAGCTGCAAAATGCAGACCTGGATTCTTCCTCTGCTGCTTAGCGCCCTTCCAGTAGTGGTTCTGCTACGGATTCCCAATGAGAAATGATTACAGCCAAGAAAATAATGGCATTCTCAATTGGTGACGCCATTCTACCCTGCAAAAATGAAATTAAGCACAAATCAAATACCAGGCTGGGTTAATTTACAGCCTGCGTGTTAATCTCGGAGCAATCTCACTGAAGTTCAGAGTATAACCTATGTTACATTGATACGAAATGAGTGTAGGGCCCACCTCCTTCTTTTGAACTTGATGGAATTCAGCAGTGCTGATAAAGGGCCTTTTTCTTCTCAAATCTGTCATTCCAGTTGGCTGAATAAAAACCATTATGGGGTGTGGACTTCTCTCTCTTTTTTTTTTTTTTTCCTTTCCCTTAATGAAAGGAGCATTTCATGAGCTTTGAAATAATTTTGCTGTTTCTCCCTTCCGCTGTGCCCTCTCATTGCCAGTCAGGAATGGAAATGAATGGAAATGGAAAATGAAGGGAAAGCCAGGGAAGAGAGGAAGGAAAACTACCGAAGTTGCTTGATATGACACTTGAACGTATTTCTTTTGGATAAAAAAAGCTGATCATTTTCCAGGAATGTGGCTAAAGGAGAGAGAAATGCGTATTTTTAATACCCTTCTGCAGTTCTTTCTTCTTGCAAGAAGCACTTTGGCCATCTATCTGCAAAATATCCTTCAGATACATCTCTCAGTTCAGTGCATGTTGATGGGAGCGGCTGCAGAAGGAACACTTGAACCTGTGTTTCACTGAGAACATGCAATGGAATGGGCGGTGAGGGCTCTTCCATTTGTCACGTAAGTAGGGTTTGCACGGCCTGCAGGAAAACACAACTCTGGCTGACATTTATTTTGGGTCAGCTGTGTTCTTCTAATGCGTGCGTTGGTTATTTCCAGGTGTAGATAGATGGATCTCGCACAAACCCAACATCAGCATCAACATAAAGATAATAGGGGTCTTTTAAACCCAGTATTATCCCCGTGTTTCCCCTCCCTGTTCTACTGAATACAGCAAGCCCTCAGGGGGAACCCAGTTGAAGAATGCTTTATTCTAGGCGTTCATTTTAACGACGACCATAATTATTTCTGTGCATGGGTATGACCCAGTTAACAAACCCATCCTCGGCATCCCGTGGTCTCTCTGACCCTGCCCATCTCAGCAAGGAGGTAACCTCAGCTCCTGGCAACAGCCAGCAAAATTATTTTTGAAACAAGCGGTCGAACTGGTTACTGCATCTTAATGAAAATGATTTTTTTTTCCAAGCATTTCTATGTATATAAACAGCCCTTCCTCCCAAACCTGGTTAGACAAGAATGTTCCTGGGTGTGGACCGCCTTGTATAATTAACTGCACAGCTGTGGCTTCTGATCCCTGTTAACGTCTGTTCCTTTCCTTCCTTCTTTCTCCCTGCCTCTACCTAGCATTATCCAGAGCTCATCTCCTCCTCCTTGCAGGAGCTCCAGGTGCGTCACTTGGGCAGCAGCTTCCCTGCATTCCCCCGTCATTCCTCACTGGGACGGCCCAGCAGGCAGGCGCACGGCCACAGCTGCTTCCAGGGGTCGGGGGACAGCACGGGGGGACAGGACAGAGCCGAGGAGCCAAGAAGCCAACCCGCCCTGGTTAGACGATGGAAACGGGGAGCGCAGCAAGGACAAATGGCACTGCTGGGAAGCCAGAGGATGTGAAGAGTCCGTCCGCCCCCAAAAAGGATGAAGAAGTGAAGAAGACGACGAATCCTGGCGGAGGCGAGAAAGAGCCAATAAAGGGCACTGGCGGTACCTCCCTGGAGACCGGACAAATCAAGAGCTCCCTCTTCTCTGGGAGTGACTGGAAGAGGCCCATCATTCAGTTTGTGGAGTCGTCCGATGAGAAGAGATCGACCTACTTCAGCATGGACTCGGCAGACTCCAAGAAGATGCCATTTGCCAGCGGACAGATAGGAGACATGAGGAGAACCCCGCTCTCCTTCGCAGACAAGGGCGACCTCAGGAAGTCCCTCTTCTCCTTGGATTCCAAAAAGAGCTTCTTGCCTAACGAAGGGGAAGGGAGGAAGCCCTTGTTCTCCAGCGGGCAGATAGGAGACATGAAGAAACCATCCCTGCCTCTGGTGGAGACGGGAGACTTGAGAAGACCCACCTTCAACAAGGTGCCTGACAGAGCAGCTGGCTCGCGGCCCAGGGTGAAGCTGGAGGATGTGCTGTGCGATTCCTGCATCGATAACAAGCAAAAGGCCGTCAAGTCCTGTCTGGTGTGCCAGGCTTCCTTCTGCGAGCTGCACCTCAAGCCTCACCTGGAGGGAGCAGCTTTCCGGGACCATCAGCTCCTCGACCCCATCAGGGACTTCGAAGCAAGAAAATGCCCTGTGCATGGGAAGACCATGGAGCTGTTCTGTCAGACAGACCAGATGTGCATCTGCTACCTCTGCATGTTCCAGGAGCATAAGAACCACAGCACGGTGACGGTGGAGATCGAGAAAGCAGGGAAAGAGGTAATATAAGGCTTCTCTAATTGCTTTTTTTTCCCAATTATCTTTCCAATGGAACTCAATGTCATTCCAGAGCTTTTTCTCTCTATCCTACTGTCTCTTCTAAAATCATGGCTGCAATGTAATCCTGGGGTGAAAGGGAGGTGGTTGGGAAGGGTAGGGTTTAGTGGAGGACTGACGTTGCCAAGGCTCTGCTGCATTGGGACTGTCCACAGACAGCCTTGTATAGAAGCACATCCATGGTGTCGTGCAGCAGACTGTTTTGTTGGGTGCAGAACCCAACCTGATCACAGCACTGGCTTACAGCAGGAGCTGAACTAAAGCCCCATATCCTCAGTTTTCAAGCTGCGACCGTGTTTGTACAGTGCTGCACAGTGGGGCCAGGCCTGAGTTCAGGACCTCCTGAAGGTGGGCACACAGATCAGCGCTGCTCAAGGTTGTGGTTACAACAGAAAACTGTGATCTCAGCTCCCTGGAGTGAGCTTCTGCCTTCTTGTTTGCTTTTTCTGTTATGGAGATAATGATGTTGAACCCCACCTGTGGGAAGAGTCTTTTGAAGCTTAGATGAAGAAAAAAAAAAGAACTTGGTGCAAACACAGAACGTTTAATTTTTCCCTGAAGTGTTACTACAGCAGTCTCAGAAGAGGGACATCTAAAGAGATGGGACTGGCGTGTGAACCAGTGCTCTTCTCTAATGAAAGTCTTCCGCCTTTGTTTGCCTGAATTCTCATTCTGTTTGCTTTCTGGGTGGACGCACAATTATCCCACTTGCTCCAGTGAAGGTCAGGGTCCCACCACAGTCAGTTCTGTAAGGACATACCCCAGCCTGGAGACCTTCTGGTCTATCCAGACAGGGCAGGAGAGATGACAGAAAGGAGACCCATAAAGCGGTCGCATTAAACCATTTGCCTAGAGCCACAGCCAGCCCATGGCAGGAGCTGGAAGGGCACCCAGACCTGCTGGATCCCAGCCTTAATCACAGCCCAGGAGCTCTGATGTGGTGAACAGGCACGTACAAGTACCCGCTGTTGGAAATTCTTGAGTTACACGTAATTCAGAAGAACAACTTACAGCGCTAAGAAGGTTTAACTCATAATGCTGGAGGAACATCTCTTTTAGAGCTCCTCTGTCTTTCCTTGCACAGTTGTTGGTATTCTCTTGCTATGCCATCTTCACCTTGCAGCCTGGCTGGAACCAGACAAAGCTTCTCCCACGTCTCAGACGGTCTCTCAAAGAAATTCCTGCAGGGATTGCTATCTGCTGTTTGTTTCATGATTGCTTGGTCTTGTGTTTTGATGTTGGCTCTGAAAGATAATACGGTGTAAGCCTGACCTTCATCAAGCTGCGCCAGGTTGTCCAATTCCTCTCAGCCATTTCCATTGAGAAAGCTCCCTTGATGAACCGAAGCTGGCCAAAGCTTCTCCCTATGTTTGGATGAACCTACAACACCTTGCTTGTACATAGGCAGGCAGATCTGGGTGGAGGAACCTTCACCTAGGATTTAAATGGTGTTTGATTTCTCTCCCAGAGCGTTCATGCTGTTCTGGTAAGGTCTGTGCTTGCCCTGTGCTGATTCTGCTGCTGCTAAGCCCAGAGGATTTAGGGCTTTATCAGTGAATCATACACATGTGCAAGTTTCTCCTGACAAGGAGCCTTGGTCGTGTTGTAACTTGAGGGAGCATTCACTCAGACAAAAACAATTAACAGGATAGCTGTTGCTTACAGATGTTTATTCCTAGCCCTGATCTATTCTGCATTGGTGGAGTCTTAGCAAGAACCACAGGGAGGGACAAGCGCTGTCAGGCCCCTTGTGTGCATCACCTCTTCTTTTCAAGTCTTGCAAATCGACTGAGCTGGAACATGACCACAAATTGGTGGGGTGGCAAAGTGTGCCTGGTGCTGCTGCTGGCCTGTGTGGAAAGAGTGAGCAAAAACCCCACAGCGGGGCAACCCCAACCCCAGCACTGCTGCCATGGCATCACTTGGCGCTCAGCAGCTGCAGGGTAGCTGTCATGCAGTGAGGTGTATTACGCTCCTGTTCCTTCCATACTGCAGAATGATGCAGTCTACAGCCCCTTCCATGAGTTTCTCCCCTCTATGGGCCAGTAGGGAGGAAAGCTGCTGTATTGTGCCGGTGGGAAACTGAGGGACAGCTGAAGAGCCTTCCGTGGAATGAGGTAACTGCTGCACTGTGCAGACAGAGAAAGTGCAGCTTAAGAGGAATGCAAGCAAGCCAGTATGCAGACACCTACTGGTTAGGGCATTTGGGGAAGCAGTGGAAAGCTTGGGGTTGCTGTGAGGCAAGGGGAGAGCACAGCAGCATCTGCAATGTCACAGAGCCAGGCTGGGAGCCCCCCATCCCCTTCCTGCTGTGCTGGCACAGGGGGGTCAGACAGAGACAACTTGCCGTGGAAGACAGAGGTATTTTTTCTAAGTTTCCACCCATTGGTATTTGCCTATTGTACCCAGAAAACCCTTAATGCCTTCCCCAGCTCCACTTTGCATGAATTTCCTGCTACAGATTTAAAGCAGAAGTAACACCTCCACCAGAACCAGTGCAAGAAACAGCCACTAAAAAGGCTGTGAGGCCGTGTAATAACCACACCACTGAAAAGAGAGAGCTGTCAATTGCAGTCTGGACGCTCACATAAACCCCTCTGGTCAGCTTGATTCATCAGCAGCACCAGACCACCTCCCTTTCAGACAGCCCTTCATTTTGAAAGGGGATCCTTCATCCCAAACCTGTTTTACAGGCCCATTCTCAGAATGAGACGACTTCACAGATGCCTGCCAGCCACCGAGCTGCAAATAACTCAGTGTTGTGATCCATCACAGCCCCGGCGCTCAGCACGTCGGGTCAGATCTGCTTTGGGTTTTCTTTTGTCCTTTCATTCTTTAGCTTTGGAGAAAAGTTTCCGCTGCACCACGGCAGGTTTAAAGGGTCGGCAGAGAAAAGCTGTGCAGGAAGGGGAGCTGGGTGTTCTGCTTGCTTCTAAAAGCGGAGCCTTCACAGTGGATGGAGAGGCTTTGAAGTCAGGCATCCTGAGAGAGGATCCAGAGGGGCTTCCATCTCTCTGGTTGGTTCCATCTCTGGTCTCTCTTCCTCTCTGTAGTGCTCTGGTTGAACATACAGCATAAAAAGAGTGTATCGATGTGCCAGAGGAGGGGTTTTAGCTTTTCCCACTGATGTGAGGGCATGGTGGAGCCTGGGGCCTTATCTGCACTTGTTGTGGCTGCTCTGCAAACACACGGATGCTCCTTCCACAGGAACAGCACGGCTGCCCGTACACCATTCCTTCTGGCTGCAAGGCAGACAAGCAGACCTGTTGAAAGCTGTGATTTAGAGCAGCTTTGCCCATTTGTCTGCATTCTGCAGTGCTGCCTCTACAGGGAGGGCAGAACCCTCATGGGTGAGGAACCCTCCATCTCCTTCCAACAGGACCTTAAATGGTCTCAGCTCAGGCACTGACCAGCAGCATTAGCTGCAGGATGTTGGCAGTCTGCAGAAACTGCAGCCCATTGCCACCTACTTCTGCTGAACAAAAGCTTAGACTGAAAAACCAATGGCAAAACCAGCAGAAATCAATCCCAAACCAACAACGTGCTGATTTCTCAGCTGCGCCACCTCCAACATAAACCCTACGCTGGGATAAGTCGTTTCAACTCTTCTTCTCTCACTTCATTATTGCATTTGGTTGCTGCTGACGGATAATTACCATAGCTCTCCCAGGCTGGTGACACAGGGGTGTTCCCTGATTCAGGGACTGGGTTCCCAGAGCATTAAGACATGACGATGCCTGTATTGCTGCCTTGCAAAAATGAGTTGCGTCATGATGCAAGAGTCATAATCTCACATCTCCAGGTCCTTTAGCACAAGGGCTGGGTTCACTTGTGGATGTTTAGATGTACACTCTGAACTTTCACTTAGGCCTCTTGACTGTCCTAATTAATTTAGGTGGTAACAGGGGATCCTCTGTCCGCTCAGACTCTTGGTGCCAGCATTTCTCATAGCCAAACCTAACGCTCTAAGCAAGTGTATCCCATGTTTTTCACCACTGTCATCATTTCTGCTGTGTAGGGACCCCTCCAACCATGGGTACAGCCCTACGTCATCTCTTTTTAATGTCCTTTTTTCAGTACAAACAGTCCTAGTGGTTGTGCTGCCATGCAATGAAGACATTCCCTTTGCTGCTGTCCATACCAGCGTTTCCTTTGCCCTCATTAGGGGGGTTTCAACCCAAGCTGAACCTGGATGACTGTGGAATTTGCATTCCAGCTATTGGAACGATCTCTGTAATTTCCATTTGCAAATCGTAATTCTTACTCTAAATTGCAGCGTGGGGTTGCTCTTAAACAGTCGTTACGTTCCATCCCAGCGGCACCCAAACCACCTTTCTGCATGAAGGGATCTCACAGCTCCAACAAGCTGCTAAGAGCTAGCTACCACTTTTGAGCCAGTAATAGTTTTCTAAGTTCCTTTGAGACCCATCTTAATTAAAAAGCACCATAGGAGTATCGTATTGTTATCGCCACCTTCCAGCCAGCATCTGGAAAGCTCTCCTGTAACCTTTCCTTTCAAATTTGCTGTCATTACAAAGCCCTGTGGCTGTGAAACATCCGCCCTTCTGAAAAGAGAGCTCCACGTTCTTGTCATGAGAACACCCTGATAGTTAGAGGTGAAGAGGGGAACAATACTTCCCATTGCTCCGGAGGTCCTCTTTTGCAGAAAGCCAATGTCGTTTGGGTGTAGTTCATGGCTCAAGGAAAGATCTGGCATTATGTTGCAAATTTCTTCAGACTGATTACAGGAGTGTGCATAGAAATGGGCAAAAACATGCATTCCTCC
>PPHD01023150.1:0-12569 GCA_002909625.1 Bambusicola thoracicus | reverse complement strand
AAACCATGAAAACAAAGCATTTCCATTTGTCTTCACTTTTGTAAAGAGATGGTGGGGATCTTAAAGACTCTAAAATAAGACATCTCCCATTATTTTAAATGGTATTGTGATTTTTTAGACAAATTCATGAATGTTGGGGGACAAATCTGCATAGAAACCGCTGTCCCCATCCCCATCACATGCATTTGTACTTTTACACACACGTCTGGACACTGGCATTATTCTGTCTACCTTAAAAGCCACACAGCACAGAAAACTCATCTGGATCATTGCAGAAATGCCTCTCCTTGAAAAGAGGACTATGGATTTGTATGAAGAATGAGAAGCAATCCCACCCCGTTAGGAGAGCTGAAGTTACACACGGCTTGAATTGAAAAGCCACTTAAGCAAGCTCTGGAACCATCACGCTGTTCAAACTGATGCCAAACAACAGGAACTGACAGTCAAAACAGGAAAAAACAGAGCTCACTGATGAAGCAAATTCTTCCCCTTCCTAATGCACGGCTAAATTAAAGATTCAGAGTGCAAATCCAAAATCAAGTTTGTGACCCCTAATTTATAAATTGCGAGGGAAATAAATTGAGGTTGATGCAGCACACAAATGGGTAATTGTACTGTAATCAAGACACAGAAGTCTGTCCCGTCAGCTCAAGCCCAGCCAAATGGATTTTTGGCAGTAGTGCCATTGGAGGGTGAGGGGGACTCGAGTGGTGGTGAAGGAGCAGATGCTAATTAGCAAAAGCGGTTAAATCATAAGCGTGGATGCTTAGAAACTAAAATAATGCAAACATTTTAGCTGGGGGAGGAGGACTACATTTTCCTACACTTCTTCCCAAGTCAGCAGAAAAAACAGGGTAAGAAAGCAAGATCTTTCTTTCCGTTTCAATACTACCAATTAAAATCAAAGCTTTCTAAATGAAAATTTTCTATTTCTTCTCAAACAAGAGGGATGACAGACAAGCTCATCTCTTCATGGAAACGGTCATAATTACGTTTCTGTTTTCCCAAATTCCAAACTACTCAGCTCTAAAAGCCAACAGCAAATGACAGACCAAAGCGGACTTCTTCAGCTAAGAACGGGGAACCTTCTTCCTCCAAACGTGAGCGGCACTGCCCAAAAAGGCACTGAAGTCTTACAGGTGTTTTAGCCAAACCTAAGAGTATAAAAATTAACAGAAGTAGAGTTGTTGGTTTTTTTCTACAATTCAAGTTCTGGATTCTTCTAGGAAAAAAAAAAAACAAAAACAGAAAAAAAACCCACAAGAAAGAAGAGAGACAGTTCAGGTTAGTTAGCATCATGATTTAGAGTGATCTGTTTAGACTGATTGGTAACCATTTGCGGCAACACAGCACATCTGTCCTAAGGAAATTCTGCACATGCCACTGCCACAGCGTGCTGCTTTCCTAACGCAGGGATGCGAGCAAGTAGGAAGCTTTGTGTGACAGTCCAAATCCGTACTGCCTTTTGCTCCCATTTCACCTCGCAAGCGTTTTGATGATCTGAAAACCAAAATGATTAAGTAGCGTCTATATACATATACGCACACATACATATACACACAGGGATAGAGAGATACAAAAATAAATGAATTAAAGCAGAAGAGGAGGTAGAGCCTGAACAATAAAATCCCATTTGTCTCAATAGCTGGGAGCTAGCTCTGTACCGAGTCTTCAGTGCAATTTATCTCTTTATGACAGCTTCTTTCCTCTGTCGCGCAGCCCAAAGTCTAAAAAGCACTACAACATGAAATAAATTGGAAAAACAAAACCAAAAAAACAACCCTGCTCTTACCACAGTGAGGTCTGCATATTAAGCACTGAGCCCTGAGAGAAAACATTGATCTCTAGGGAAGGGGGGCAAGAGAGAGAAAAGCCAAATTAATTAGTGCAATGAGGCAATTATGTAACAATAATGTGTAATGTCAATTGCCAGAACGGAAAAACAAAGCACTTGCCTGATGTCCTGCTATCTCAGCCATACCAACCCCATAACTTCTAGTCCCTCCCAACAAAACACCTACATCTGCAATTCCTGTAAACCAATGCATCATTTACACCACCGCTCTACGGCACAGAAGTACTTCAAGAAAGGGGAATGAATGCAAGAATCCTACCATGATTTTCACTGAAGTTTACAACCGAACGCAATCCGTAAAGGCGATTCCTGCAGGATGAAATGCCTTTTGACCCAGGAGCTCTACACCATTTTCTCTCCAAGTCTGGGTGTAAGTGTAGCTCCAGCTCAGCCCGCAGCATGCAGTTCTCACATCCATCAAGCATTCCTCTCCAAAGACTTGGCAGCGTTCCTAAGAGCAGTGAGGATCCCTGGACGTGCGGTTTCCCTGCTGTAGGGCTGGAGAAGGCTGCACACAGACAGACTGCACAAGACAGTGATGCAAAAGCGGTTATCCCGCATGGAAAGGATTTTATTCTTAAAGACAAAGCATGTGAAACATGTAGTTCTATCCAACATTTAAGGAGAACGGACCTACCTGCAAAACTGCAGCTTTCATTACACTCTGTATCACTTACTCCTAACAGTGACAGTTACCTCCTTCCTCCTAATCTAAAAGCAGAGCATCTCAAAAACTCCTCCCCAGGTGAAAAAGAACACGCATAACCTTAGGACAAGTGTGTTCCCACTCTCCACCTTTCAAATGAAAGGGTGAGGAAAAGAGAAAAATACGGACATGAAAGCTTGAGCCAAGGCATGTCAGTACCCAACCCCAGCCTTTATTAACCCCACAGCCCCTACCAGTTGCACTGGAGACTTTTCTTTCCACAGTCAACTCAGAAAAACATTTGCCATAGTTAACACATCTCAGTGAGTACCCTCCCACAGTAGGCAGCCATGGGATCTCATAAATACAGCTCTGGCGCAGAGCCTAATTTTCTGCTGATAGCCTGTATTAGTGTGAATTCTGCTGTTAGTATTCAACCAGATTCTCTTGTGCAAAATCCCATAAATAAGTTTCTGCTCCACGCAGTGCCACGGACACTTCCCTGCTATTCAGACTTCCCCATACAGAGTTCCATTCATTCCTCCGCTTACCAACAGGTGTTTTTCAGCAACTTACACTGCTGTTTGACGATCCTGGTAGTACTCAGCTACTGGCAAACTGCTACTGTTCGCTGCTGCAATGAAATGCAGCAATTCAGCATGCTGGAGATAGAGTTTGGGCATCTTAAGTCACTGGACAGCAATCTGGTCTCTTTCCTACCATAGCAAGGAAAAACCCACTCATATTTAAGATCCTTGGAATGAGTCCTCTCACAAATTCCTACACCAGTTTCCAGGGCAAAGTTTCCATAACACCCAGAATGGAATTTGAAAAATATAACTAATAAATTAAAATGTGCCATTTCCAAAATGACCATTATGGATAACCAAGTAAGAGCCAGAGACATCATTTATGGCTGCAACTGCCGCTTTCCGCAGCCCTCAGTCTCAGCTCTCCGGTATTTACCCAAGAGTAAACCAAAAGCAGCCTCCCCTGAAGTCAAGAGTCCAAACTGGTGGGAGAACAGAAAAAAAACAAGTAACATTTCAGGTTTAAAAGGGCCTATTAAAAACTGGAAAAAATATTAATGCTGAAGTAGTCGGGTCACTGTTCCCGCCTGCTCCCACGCCTCATGCACCCCAGTCAACTGGTGAGCCCGAGGCCACTTGCACCCACAAGGTATGGAGGGCTCAGGTGAAGCAAGTTGAGCAGTGGTTGCATGCATAAATCTTGACAGCACCTCTCTCCTGCCTGCAGCATCTTTCAGTCCCTGAACTGAGCCGGTGCCCCACTTCTGGCCAGCGCTGAGGCACAAGAGCTGGGGAACGGCTGGGAGAGGGGCAGAGACTCACTGGGAACTGGGCTGAATGGCAGGTACTGGGAAAGCAATTAGCAACCAAAGAACTAAAGCTACAGTTCTGAATTCTAACAAACCAGCTACTGATGCTGAAGAAACCAAAAACTCATAGCTCGGAACAAACTTCTTTACAACCAACCGTCTTGAGCTGCAAGTACAAGAAAACCAACAGCATCCATATGCGCCTCATTAAAGCAAACTTTCTTCACTGACTTCTTTTGCATGGCAGACAGGAAACCTGCACCGGTTCACAATACCAGATGATGAATCAAAAGATAAGAGCAAATGCTCAGAGAGGGAAATCTTAATTAGCTTAAAAAAATACATGCCAGCGTGCAGCGCAGTGCTTCCTGAGCAATGCTTAACCAGATGCAGTTGCGTGGCTTTTTTTAAAGGCAATCTGTATCCACACATCTAACTGCACATCTAACTGCATCATAGGGCACCGCGGTGTTGCAGCTACACGGGCTGTCTGCATGATGCCTTATCCAGCAATGTTCTGCCCATTCTCAACAAGACAGAAGTCAGTTACTTCTAGTTCCAGACATTGAGCCACCATTGCTCAATACACCCATACAAAAAAAAAATTCAAAACAGAGTCAGACTGGGCTTCTTTTCCACGTGGATTTCAGCTTGGCCCATTTACCTAGACTTACCATGAAGACACAGCAACAAGACAGCTGAAAATTATTCAGAAGGCGGCAGTGAGCTGCAGGCTCGGCGGGCCAACATCTGAACAACTGTATGGGAAACAGAGCTGTGCAGCAACCTGCCACCAGCCAGTCCTGCACACAGGAAGGAAGGCTCCTCAGCACCTCACAGGCTGTCTCAGGCTGCCCAAGCAGCACTCACAGTCACGCCACTCAATCACCGCCGGCTCTTCTAAGTGCTTCTCAAGAGGTCTTTGCCCAGGAATGAGGCTGTGCAGCACAACCCGCTGCTCTACTTCAGCCAGCAGGAAGCATTCTGTTTCCCTTTCAGGGAAGGAAGAAGTCCAAGGGACACACACTTAATAGCTAAAATGGATTCTTTGCCGTTTTGGTGAAGAACTGAAGTGTGAATGTTCAGTCTGATGAGAAAGCTGAGTGAGTCCTTACTGCCTAGCCTGCTGCTCAGCTGCACATCAACCCCTCCCGGGAGATTCCCTGCAGCTCCCCATGGGTCAGCATTTGCTCACGGGCACATAAGGCGCTGCTCAGCACTGAATTCTAGCCCAGTGCTGTACTCAGAGCAGAGAGTGGCTGCAGAGCCAGACTGGGTCTGTGGGTCTGCAGTGCTCTGTTTGCTCCCCAGGAAAAAGGAAGAAGCAAAGGGGGGCAACGAGGAAATAAAGACAGCTGCACAGAAAAGCCTGACAACTGATTTTGTGGATATCCTTCCTTAGCAGTGTCCTCTCAAAACAGCTTTTGAGAGGATCCCCAGCGCAGCTCCCTCAGAACCATCTCCACTGCTCATGTCCCCACAGCCCTGCCCGCCCCCTGCCCCAGCTCTGAGCTGCCAGCTGCTGCACATTTGAACGGAGCTCAGCCCACACCTGCACTGCCTCAGGTACCACCCCACCACAAAGACCACAAGCCAAGCAGGGAGCTGAAAAAAGAACCAACCAAATCAGCCCACTGAAAAATAATCCCACTGAAAACAGTTTTCCAGCAGCTCACTGCGCAGTGACACAGGTGCTGGGAGGAGCTGGAGAGGGACTCGCAGAGTGGCCCTGGAGAAGGGGGGCTCATCTGTATAGCAAAGACTGTTGAGAGGTTGTGCCTGCTGCTGGCAGCCCACATGGCACAGTTTAAACCAGCTGTGAAGCATCCTCAATGCTGGCCCCTTAAACAACTGCTCCTAGGAGAAAACCAAAAGCCAACATCTTCAGAAGAAAGGGAGTCTCTTTCTCTGGAGGCATTCAGGGCCTGCCTGGCTACGTCCCCTTCCTGAGGGTGGCTCTGCTGAGCATGGGCTGGAATGAGTGATCCCTGGGGTTCCTCTCAGCTCCAATCCCGTGATCTCATGTGTGATCTGTTCTCCCTATGGGGCTGGCCTCCGTCAGGCCCCCGCTGTCACTGCCCCTCGGGCACCTCAAGCAAAGGTACTCCCCAGCCGCCCCTGTCACAGCTCCCTCAGTTGTGTCAGCACCACTGACTGCAGGGCTGTGACCTGAATTGTGGAACTGAGCTGAAAAGCAACCTGCGAATTCGAAAAGAGAGGAAAAAAGTCCAGCTGGATCCGATCTGCAACTCGATCCAGGGCTGGTCGCTGAAATGCCAAAGCGTGTCAGCATGCTGCCGGAGCACGCAGCCCAGAACAGGGAGGAGCTGCAGCCAACAACTCGCTCCATCGGCCCGCACAGCCCAGGCACAGTGCGCGCACAGCAGCCCGGCTCTGCTCTCGTGTCCAGGCCCCACAGCACTAACGCACCTCATAACACGTCTGCGTGGATCAGTCACCCCAAAGAACCAGCAGGCCAACCGCCTGTCAGGGTACAGTCAGAGCCCATCACAGCTCCCCAGGATGGGGACAGCCCACTGCCTATCCTCCCTCAGGGTGAGGTAACACCAGTGACTGAGACAGGAGGTGCAGAGGCCTCTGGATATCGCCAGCTTCTTAATGCTGTTTGAAAAAGAACTCATTATGCACCGTACGGCTCTAAACCAGCACACACACGCAGTCTCTGCTGCAAAGAGTAAGAGATGATGTAGTCGACCAGCTGGAAGCCAGCTAAATGGAAGAGTATTTCCATGCAGAGCCTTTGGAAATCTATTATTTAAATATTCTGTATAATTCCCTGCTTTTGCACTTCAAAAACAAAACTGAAAGGGTTCAAGAAAGCTCTCCACAAACTGTCTGATATCTGGAAATCCCGTATTAGAGGAAGGTTCCAGAGATGCTATGATTTCTCTGGAAGGAGATGACTCTCTTTGCTTTGAAAAATAATTTGAGGGGAACATTTCTGGTGGCTGAGAGCACATATATGACAGACTGAGATATAAGAAATGGATCTGGGGTTAAACACAACAAATTCTAACTTAAAAAACCCACGCTTTTCTTTTAATGATCTGGGACATTACCAGTTGGGTCTGCTCGTTTAGGACATCATTTTATTAACGGCGTCAGCATCACCAGAAGTCCTCAAGGTGAGTCTGGGGGGTTTTTCCACCGTGGTTCCAAGCAGACGTTAGAAACTCAATGCAATTCTGATGCTTGTGCTATGTGGGTCAGGCTAGGTGGTAACAGTATCAGAACTGGAGAAGATTGTTTCCATACCCGGAGGGACAAACAGCTTTCAGAGGACATCTCCCCGAATGTTAGCAGAGGGAGGATACAGCCACCAGTCTACCACCTTTGTGTGCATGCAGATTGGATTAAGAGATCTCATCATAAAGAACAACCAGGCTGCCCTGCCTCTCACCAGCTAGCTCTTACCTTCCTGCAGGGCTTTACCTGCCAAAAGCCCAGGCAGCATCACCTCAGAGGAAGCACACTCTCTGCAGGGCCTCCTCAGAAGCCCCCACGCTGCACCTGGGGCCCCGCCAGCTCCCTGGCCGTGGCACAGAGCAGGCTGTGCAGTACAGGAGGACACCCCGCACACCCTGCTAACACTCGGGAGGCCTCGGGTCCCACAGCCCGCTCCAGACGGAGGAGGAGTCTTGCTGGATCTCTGTGACCCAGTTATGGTCCATGGACTTCTAAGAATAACCTCAACATCAAGCGAGGAGAATTTTCTTCTCCCGTCCCCATAAACATATCCCTTACTCTCATTACATTTTTACCGAGACATTTTTATTGAGACGTCCCCCAGCGCAAGTGCCAAACAAACCTTGCAGAGTCTTGAATTTCCCCAGCACGCACCCGGCTGGGAACACGTGCACGTTTCTCTGCCTCAGACGAGCAGGGCAGACACAAAGAGGAGCCCGCTCTGTAGGAGGGATACCCGCAGCAGCACAGACCGGGCAAACAAAGGCAGCAGAGCACGAGGCACAGGATGAGAGCGTCCTCTTCCATAACTGGGCTGCTGAACGAGACCAAAAAAAAAAGCACCTTTTTCCTTCATCCACTCGCGTTTGATAATAACAGGCAGCAAAGTTTGCATTCATAAAAGGCACAGACTGATCACACGCCCTGAAAACACCGCCTTAGAGGTCTTTGTTCAAACCAGGAATCCCTACACGGATAATAATATAGATCTTCAAGGAGAAAAAAATGGGGCTTATCGCAAAATATTTCCACAGACCCTCAGCCACAGCAGCACTAGTGGGCGCAGCTATAATTACAGCAAACCTACATAATGCGTCTGAACTAGCTTAGCCCTTTCCCTGCGAGCAGAGGAGCTGCCACATCAGTAACTCCGTTGCTAGGGCAACTGCTTACTTTCCATATCAACTGCAAACGCGTTGCTATGGAGACGCATATACAAGAAAAATTCCTCTCCACAGCCAAGGACCAGATGGCAGGGAAGTCAGAGAAGTCACGGGCTGAGGGCTGCGCTAAACGGGACGCGCACTAGAGGACATTTAGATCTGCGTGCCCACAATAGGATTAATCTGAATGACTGAATTCACAAGTCCAGCAGTATAAACAAAGCCAGGGAACTCCTCTTGTGCTCCCCATCATGTGACACTTTATACTCCGGCCAACTATTATTAAACTGCTGAGCTCAATGCAAAGAGGTCTGCACAATCGAGGGCTCGGCCTTTTCCCTTCTCCAGCCCTCCTGCCTGCCTCAAAGCCAGCAGGTCGGCCTCGCGGCAAAGTTACACGCGGTCACCATTGCCTTGCCCAGGGAGCCCGACGTTGCAGCAACACATGAGCACAGCTGGGCAGAAAACGTCTGCTCTCCCAGAAGACCCTGAACAGGGCAAGCTGGAAACCAAAGCCACGCAGCCTGTGAGTTCTTTCTGTTGCAAGGATCTCACATCAGGAAATGCGAGCATTCACACGCACGCAGAAGGAGCTGCAGGCTATTAAATACATATTTAGCCCCATGAATATAAATGAGCGAGCCCAAGACCGAGGGAACTACTATGCAGAGGGAATCCAAAAAAGAATTAAGTGTTCAGCAGGACTTTTTTTAGAAAAACGATTACCATAAGGCTATACAAACAAACAGAGGAAAGCACAACTTGGAGAGGAAAGCTCCTAGCGCTTCAGTGTGTGTCAGTGCACATCAGCTAGCAAATGCCTGCAGTCCCCAGCACCGATTAACTCCTTCCCTGCACCCCACGTTTCAGAGCCCAGCTCCTTAGCATTTCAGAGATGCCATTTGCCAGATGGTTTTTGTCACATAAAAGCACTAAGACAGGCACACTCTAAACCTGCGACTTGCAGAATGTGGCAACAAACTGGAAGGAGTGGCACGAGATGATTCCTTGTCATGGAGAGTCACCCCCACCCTGAGGCCCCAGAGACCCCATGAGATTTGCAGGCTGCTGTCAGCAACAGTTGCTTGCTCCGAGGCACCCCAACCAACTCTGGAGGTGTGTGAGAGCACATGAATGTCTTTTCAAAGCCAGCAGTCGGAGGTTAGTGCTTTCCAAGTCCACAATTAGCTGTCAGGCACCTGATTCAGCAACCCGGCCCCAGCGCCAGCCCTGCACTCCCGTCCCCACCTGCCACGTCCCTTGGCCAGGACGCCAGTTAAGCGACCTGACTTTGTGCATTTTAAGTTTCAGATTCTCTTCTCAATTACCTTAATGCTGGCTACCAGCAGGATGACTGCGTAGTTATTAAGGGTTCAGGAGCATGAAAAGGAGGAAGGAATAATTTTTCATACCCTATGCTTTTCTAGGGAAACCTAAAACCCCACCCTGTTACTTACACAGGCAAGGACTCTCCCCACACCTTATTGTCTCGCTGTGTAACCATGGCTCTAATCATGGATTCAAGACATAGGCGACTACTCATGTTTGCGCTTCTCCCCTTCCCCATGGAGAAGTGCTTCATGGTATGGTTCCTGTGATCTTAGAAGGCTGTGGATATTTGACAGATATGCACGAAGACAAGTTCCTCATAGGAAGGAAACAGTAATTTAAATAGTCGGCTTGTAAACAGAGGAAGGAGATAGAACAACTGGCAGCACTCAACACATGCCTTGCCAGTTACAGTACTGGTTGTTTTTTTAACATGTGCTGTGTGTTAAGGTTTCCTATGGCCTGGGATGGGATCACACAAGGTTGTTGCGGCACTTGCTATTGTAGTCTCGCTTCCAACCAAGAATTTGAGGCTCCGGCTTACACGAAACAAGATCCAGGTCAGGAACAGGTTGTTTAATCTCGTACACAATCGTTCACAGCAATGGATTTATAAAAATACCAACATGCAGTGCGTGATCTCCAATCCGTGGGCAATGGATTTCAGGGAATGACGTTGAAAAAAATAAAACGGGAAGTCGGTCATTTAAAAAAGTAAAGCTGCAAGGAAGAGAAAGTTAAGTGATCTTAAATGAGAAGTCGTTAGCTTAGGGTAACGTAAGGCTCTTCATCCAGAAAATACCTTCTATTCCAGAGCAGTTAAAGTCGAATCGCACCCAAACGAGGGAGAACAGCACCACCAACAGAAGTCTCGCTCCAGGGTAACCAGTTACCAGACTATAACAGCACCAACTTAACTGAGATACGGCAGCTGAGTGCATCTATTATTCCTGCGCTCCCTTTCTGATCTTCAGCCAACTGCGGAGCAGCCAGAGAGGTGATCCTACCTGCTGTTTAGTTCACCAACCTGTGGGAAGGACTGTGAAATGAATCTGCAAGCTGGTATTTTTATCAGTCCGCTCGTGCTTTGCCAAAGATTCATCCCAGATCGCAGGTTCTGCAGCCCGCCCCCTCTGGAAAATGCTATCTGCTCCCAGACTGGTTTATGCAATAGAAGGTTATGCAAAGTCCTGCCTCCGCGGTGCGGCTCATTTCCCCATTCCCTCGCACACAGCCTCTTCCTGCAGATGCAGCTGAGGATTCAGCAATGAGACCAGACGGCAACAGCAGAGATCTGAAAGCAACAGTGTGCTGCCCAGCCTTCTGCCACCGCACTGCTCTCACAAGCGGCAAAACTCCAGAGGGAGAACGGCTGAGTTTCTGCTAACTTTCACCTCTGATGCCAGACCTACCCGCTCTCTTGGAAGAGTTTCTCTTCCTACCCGTGAGAGAACGAAGCTTCACCCTTACAGTTCAGTACTGCTTCTGCTCGTTTAAGGAAAAAAGAAATAAACCCTCTTTTCTGAGTACGACACAGATCGGGGAAAAAAAGAGATGGCCTCTTACGTAAGGCATACCCTTTCACTATACGTTCGTATAAGCCAAGAACAGCAAGCGGCCTATTTATAACATGATTACATTCATCTAGTAGAGCTGGAAACCATTACCACAGCACGGTAACTAAAAACAATATTTAACCACTATGCATGAAGACACCAGCTGGGGAGCAAAGAAAACACACGCTCCGACTGCCTTCTTTCTGATGTCTAGACAATGAATTTAATAAAATCAGAATGAGCCATGCTAAGGAAATGCTGGTTTTCTGAACGCAATGAGCTGCGTTACCCAGGACAGCACTGTGTGTTCTACGCTTTACAGTTACGAATACGGTCTGGGATGAGCGGGTGAGTGCTATCAGACAGACAGGTCTCCGCAGTCGTAAACTTACCTGACTTCTGTCTTTGTCCACTTTCTTAAAACACTTATTCAAGGACAGATTGTGCCTCACGGAATTTTTCCATCCAGTGGGAGCGTTTGCAAAATACGGAAAGTGTTCTAAAATCCAGTTGTATATATCCTTTACGGGCAGTCTTTTGGTTGGCGAGTCCTCGATGGCCATAAATATGAGGCAGCTAAAGGAGTAAGGAGGTTTGCAGTTGGGGTTCTGCTTGGCATCGTAGGGCATGTCCGAGTGGGCGGGGGACGGAGGCGTGTCGTCACCAATGTCCTGAACCGGGCTGACGCTTCGTAACACCGAGTCCCCAAAGCTCTTCAGCAAGTTCTTGCTCTCGTGTAACCAGTTCAAGTTAGTTAGTTCTTCATCTTCCATGGCCCCTTTATCTAATCTGATGGCAGGCAAAGAGAAATCTAGGTCCTCGTCATCGTGAAGCGCCTTTGACAAATCGCTATCTTGGTAACGCTGGCTCAGCCCGCTGGGAACACTGATTCCTGAGCCCTCCGGCTTCTTGCTGGGCGGCATGACTGGACCCATTGAGGCAGAGGCTCCTGGGAGTCCCGCACCGGGGGAGAAGAAACAGAGAAAAAAAGTTATTCGCTGGTAAAGGTACCGCTTTGACAGCTTTTCCCCCCCAGCCGCTTGGCCTCGTGCCATCCGTTTCAGAAACGACGGACCCACGTTAAAGCTCACTCCCAAACACTGGGTAAAATAACCTCAACTCAGGGCAAGCAAAGGACTTGCAATGCATGGCACGATACGATCACGCCAATATGCCTCAGTACTCCCTGTACTCGAAGGCCCACACAGGAAATCCGAGGGACACACTCCTTTAATAACGAATACGTGTATCAAATCATTGAATACCCCGATCATATCACTTTAATAAGCATGTAAATTTAAGAAGAGAGAGGAAAAAAAAAAGAGGGGCTTAGGAGCAGTTGCTTCAGATTAAGTTCAGCTGTTTCAGTCTTGAGGGCAACACAGCAGCCCTGTGATAGAGGCACTGGCTGAGGGCAGACAGGCACCAAATCCAACTACAGGCACTGCTGCAGCAGGGCTGAAGAATTACAGCA
>PPHD01023149.1:0-12569 GCA_002909625.1 Bambusicola thoracicus | reverse complement strand
TCTCTTCTCTTCTCTTCTCTTCTCTTCTCTTCTCTTCTCTTCTCTTCTCTTCTCTCTTTTCTTTTTTCTCCTGATGCAATAGGATTAATTTGTTCAGAGATTTCCTTTGAATCCAGGGTTATTTTACTGAACTCCTTATTGTTTGGAAGACAACATCACTGATATATGATACATATCCACTTGAAAAAAAATGCTTTTTATAACTTTATATTTTTATATATTTTTTTAACATTTCTCATGAAGTAACCAAATTAAAAGATAGGGTGCCTTTTCTAAGAGTAGAAATGGTAGAGGAAGAAAGAGAAAGAATCACATCTGTGAATTATGATGGCTGATGTGCAAAAAATGTACTGATCTTTTTTAACCTCACACAATCACCCCATTTTTATGCCAAAAACCTGCATATTTTATAGCCTGGACTTTTCTACAACATAAATATAAAAATAAAATGATGTATTATTGATGGTAAATATTATTTGCACCAACTATATTTCTGATGAGCTGTAATAAATGTATGCTAGTTACTAGGCTAAAGCTGGCTGTAAATTTGTAAGTGTGTGTAACCATGTAGTATTTCACCTTGTGTGATGTAATATTGAACCTTAAAATCTACAAGCCATATATTTAAAGTGAAGTAAGCACAAATTGTTAAAATTAAGAAATCAGCAGTATTCCTGTAAAAGGGGGGATCATTTACTGGGATAGTTTTACTAGGCATACCCAGCTGTGACATTTATGAGACCAAGATAAGTAACATGATATTATTAAGAAAGTTACTTTAAGAACAAATTTAAATATGCAAACTTTACATTCACTTTTAGGATTAGCAATGCCTATCATATTGGTGCTTGCATTTCAATTTAGCTCTTAATTTTATATTAAGAATGTAAGAAAGACCTGACTGGGTCAGTCCAGTGGTCTAGCCAGCTCAGTTTTCAGTCTTCAGTACTAAGTACAGGAGAGTTTATTCACAGGGAATAACAAGCCCCATGGCTTTCAGTCATCTGTTCCTCATCACTTTCCATTATTGTGTTAGGGACACAAGATACACATCCTCACCCTATGGCAATGTCCATTTCTTTGTATTTTGAACCCGCTGTTACAGTTTGACTCTTCAATCTCATACAATAGCAAGTTCCAGAAGCCCACTAACTGATGTTTAAAGAAATGGTTCATCTTATCTTTTAAACTCCCTTTTATTATTTTCATCAAATTTTCGTATTACAGGATGCAGTAAACAAAAGTTCTGCTTTCACTTTATCTTGTGTTTCCATCACTTTTCTCCTCAGCCTTCTTCTTTCCCTGCTGAGACCCAAATTTTTTAGTCTTCCTCAGAAGATAGGAGCTCAATTGTGCATTCATTTCAGCTGCCTCTAGAGCTGTACATTGTTATGCAGAATGCCAATACATTTTTAATATTTCTGAGAACTTTTCAGAATATTTCAGGATCCAATTGTTATACTGCTGAAAAGAATAGTGACAATTTCCATATTATCAACGTGATGTTTGCTTTATAGTAATAGAAGTTACTTTTCTTTATTGCTTATCCATAAGGGTTGACTCAAGTTTATACTGAGGAGTTTAGTTTGATTTTCTCCTTACTATTTTCAAGCTACTATTTGATATTCAATGCTATTAATTAACTTCAATTTTAAAATTTTGAGGAGTACCTTATTTTTGCTGTAGCAAGTTAATATATTCTGTTTTTTGCTTTTTGCTGATTCAGTAACATGCTTTCCTCTTACATGCTTTTTGGTTATTCCTTTAAAGTATTTATGTTTCTAAAGCACTTTCAATTATGTTAGGCTCTTCTGGAATGTCTTTAAAGTTTTCCTCGAAGACTGTGAATCTGACTTTTCCGATACTCAGTATCTCTCTTGCTCTAACAAATTATGCTGAATGCTAATGTTTAATTTTTTTCATTTTCCCTTTCATTTGAGAGGTGTTTCTTCAATGTTGTATGTTAAACAGTTAGGTCTGCATATTATCTAAAAGTGCAGAAGCTTCTGGCCACAGAGCTACATTCTTTTCTCCCAGGAGGAAAAAAAACAAGCATTGTGTTGACTGTTTTTGATTTATAGAATACAGAGACCTCGTTCATTCTGATTTCAAGGTTATGGCTATGTGATCTTCTAGACAAGTTTGAACAACTTGCAGATAAGCATCAAGAAGTCCTCATGAATAACAGTGACTAAACTGTCAAGATAGTAGTAGTATGATTGAAGGGAGCATCCTCTAAATGCAATACATAGTAAGGAATGTGGAGAAAACCTCTAAGCCTTACTGTTGTGATAAAATGGCATGTGCCATTTTTAATGTAACAGTGAACTGGATTACTGACTGGAATCAAGATTTAAATGAACTGGTCTATTTAACCAAGAAGAGAGGGATTTTTACGATTTTTTATAAAGCAGAATGATGTGTAGGAAGCTCAGAGAATATGACAAGGCCTTTGACATGGTCCTCAACCACATCTTTATCTCTAAATTGGAGAGATAACGATTTGAAGGGTGGATGTGGGTGAAAAATTGGTTGGACAGTCACAGCCAGAGAGTTGTGGTCAATGGATCTTTGTCCAGGCAGAGGGTGCTGATTAGTGGTGCCCCCAGGGATCTGTCCTGGGACCAGTGCTCTTCAACATTTTTATCAATGACATAGACGATGAGATTGAGTGCACACTCAGCAAGTTTGCAGATGACACCAGGCTGAGAGGTGCAGTTGATATAACAGAAGGAAGGGATGTCATCTTGCCAGGCTTGAAAAGTGGGCCTATATATGCAATGAGATTCATCAAGGCCAAGTGCCAGGTGTTGCACTTGGTTTGAGGCAATCCCAGATATGTGTACAGACTGGGAGAAAAACTCACCGAGAGCAACCCTGTTGAAAAGGGCTTGGGGGTAATGTTAGATGAAAAGCTTGACATAAGCCAACAGTGTTTGCTTGCAACTCAAAAGGTCAACAGTATCCTGGACTGCATGAAAAGGAAGGTGGCCAGCAGGGTGACTTCACTGACTGTTGACATGGTATGATAATGATATGACAAGGGACAATGGTTTTGAGGTAAAATAGAAAGGATTTAGATCAGATATTAGAAGGAAAATTTTCACTCAGAGGGTGGTGAGGCACTGAACAGACTGCACAGAGAAGCTGCAGACATTTCATCTCTGGAGGTGTTCAAGGCCAGATTGGATGGGGTCCTGGGCAGACTGATGTAATGGGTGGCAACCCTGCCCACAGCAGGGGGGTTGGAAAGGTCTTAAAGGTACCCTCCAACCCAAGCCATTCTATAATTATATAATTCTGTGATTTTATGATATCTTTCTCTGACTCTATTTGTCCTCTATGGGAGGCCATTTTACAGCATTTAAGAAAATTCCTTAATGCTGCTGAGTTCCATATGAGCACGCTGACAGGATGCAGAATTTGGCACAACTGTCTTCTTTCTGTTCAGGATTACAAATACCTGTGGTAGCAAAGATCCAAACTGACCTATGCTGACAAAATAATTCAAGTAATTCTCCAGGGAATCTGACCACAAACACATTTAGTCCTTTACTTTCATATGGAATTCAAAACACTGCAAAAACCTTCCCTGTCATATGCTGGTTTTATGGTTTTCATGGTATGAATGGTTTTATGGTTCTCGCCAATATTCCACGTCATAACGTCATGCAGTGCACTGGGAGTTAAAGAGTTAATGGTGTAGTTTCATAGATAGTTGATACTTCTGGTCTCTTGGTCTCAGAAGTATGAACTACAGCTCCCAGAAGACTTCATTTTTCCATTTCTGTTTTCTGTTTGGAGGGAAAGAAAACTGACGGGAAATCATGAGACTTTCCTCTTCTGTTCCCTGGTCATTTCACCTACAGCACTGGAGTAAGGACAAGTTTTGGAAACTCTCTTTCACATTTTATTAGATTTATTAGCTTAAATTAAAATTGCATTATATTATATTGCATTATCGCACACTACACTGCTACATTTTAGTAAATTATATTTTCCTCTTAGCTCATTAACACTGTTTTCCTTGTCTAGGCCCATCTTCCTACCTTTTTTTCTTCCCCACCCCCCACCTCCCACCTTCCCAGTGTGTGGATCTGTGGGTCCCTTCTTCCCCTTGTCATGGAACCAGACCAAACCAGGCTTAATCATGACAGCCGTGCAGTTCTAAGTTCTGTGCTACACACATTCATTAACATCTTGGTGTGGTACTGCATGAGACTGAGACATACAACAAAGTTCTAAAGAGTGATAAATAAACTGGGTTCATTTAATTCCTAGATAAGTTTCATAGAAGTAGGACACGTGAAAATTGAGTGGTTAAGATTCCCATGCCCAGTGTGACTAGGATGCCATGTATGTTAATTAAGCAAACAGAAACAAGAAAATAGTTTGTGTGTATTTTGAGGTGCATACAATTCACAATATAACAGGTTTGCAGTTTCAGTGCCAGAGTAACCTAGCCAGAAAGGATAATTGATTGGTTTTATGCATCATTGCACGGTGTCTAAAGGCACTCATAATCTATGGTTGACTGCATTTTGACTGCATCGCCAAAACGAATACAATCCCTTCACTGTTGAGTAAGATCATAATATTTATATTGACAATTGAGAACTTTGAATAATACACAATCCCATCATGTCTTTTCTTTAAAGTTAAGATTCTTTTATGTCCAAAATAAAAAACAGATTGCACAACCCAAATAGATAGGATTTTGTTGGCATTTTTCAATTAAAATTGCTTATTTGTCTAAGTCTTTATCATACAGATATGAAAATATATTCTTGCAGTATGGACTTGGATTTAATTCAACTCCCTGTCCTTTTTGTATATGTCTTCTCAAAATAAGATAAAAAGGATATAAAGGAAACTTTCTACTTAGTTTACAAGGCTGAGAAAATGCAGCAATGTGCCCATTCAAAAATAGTTCGTCTCAAAAGGTAGTAATAAACATGCAGATGTCTATCAAGAATGACCAGATTCACTCTGACCAACAACAGCCTGAATCTCGGAATCCTAGAACTGCAGGGGTTGGAAGGGACCTCTACAGATCATCAAGTCCAACCCCCTGCTAGAGCAGCTTCCTTACAACAGTGTGCACAGATAGGCACCCAGATGAGCCTTGAATATCTCCAGAGAAGGAGACTGCACAACCTCCCTGGGCAGCCCATTCCAGTTGACAGTAAAGAAGGTCTTCTTTGTGTTGGAAGATGGAACTACTTCTCTGTCTGACAACCAGAGAGACAAAGCTTGGAATAAAAAAGCATTTAAAAATTTTTGATGGAACACGTGAGTGCCTCTGTCGGGCAAGAATGCAGGAGAACTTTTAATAGACAAATTTTCAGACACTGAATATTTTTCTTCAAAAAATTCTGCTCAAGCTTCATTGGTTGCATTTTAAAAGCTTATAAAAGCACATTGTTAAGATTTCTCTATATCATTTGTTTTTTTCTTTCTAACTGCAGGGAGCCCTGTTATTTTAGCATAGGATTGAGAGTCGGTAGATGTTAATTTTATTTCTGTCACTGCCATTTTGTGCTTTTAGAATTCTGTGCTTTGAATTCTCCATGAGTAAAACAAGGATAAAAATAACTTCCTTTGTGTAAAGCTTCAAGATTTATTGATGAAAGCATCTTTCTGAACAAAGTAGGAGATTAATTTGGTTGCTGGGTTTATAGGAGTCTTTAAGACACCTAGATACCCTAGAACAACTGGGAGAAGGGAAGGGTGTTGCAAGTTATTACCTAAGTGGAATAGCCTCACCTTTTCAGCAGGCAGTTACATTATACTCACTGAAGGTTCTGATTCCTGAAGCAAATTGGGCAGAGTGACTGGGAGCCTTCTTCAGTCAATGGATTTAGGGTGTAGAAAGAAGACCTTCCCAGGATAAAGTGCAGATCGAAAGAACAGTGCTACTGTAGTGGTGATGCTGAATGGTCTTAGGGACAGAAGGAGAGCACAGTGTCCCTGGCCAGAAATTCTCTGAAAGTTCTCTTCTTTATTCCTCACAGGCAGAGGAAAAGAGCACCAGGCTGGTTTGGGCACTTCAATCCCACAGAAGTCACAGCTACAAACTGTATTTTCTGTTGCCTAGCTGAGTTTACACTCTGCCCTGCAAACCAATCTCAGTTAATCCCGTCCCATATCCCTGAATTCTCAAAGCTTTGTGCATAACAAACTCACTGGAAATTCTGAGCTTCTCTGAGTGAATGTGGTTTCCAGAAGTTGGGCACAGCATTACTAAGTTTCATTACTCACATACTGCCCTTTTAAATCTATCCTAAGGTCTTCTGCTGGTGAGTGTTGAATAAAAAGGACAGAATCTTTCCTGGTTCAAAAATGGCACTGAAGCAAGGCCTGCCTTTCCTCTTGCTTTCATAGAGTTTGACTGTTGAGAGTTTCACAGAGTTTGATGGGATTGTTAAGAGAGGAGCATTTATTTCTAATTCTTTTCTAAGCCTTATGTTTCTGTGAGTCCCCATCTAAAATTTTTCTTACTTCATGCCTACCATTCCTCCACTATTCTTGTGACACAAAATGACATAGGCTGTACAGCAGAAGCGATACTGGATCACTGATAGAAATGCATCTGCTGAGCCACAGCACAATGAGAAGCTGCATCATTAGGAACAACTGCAAGGTCTTGAAGGTGATCAGAGCATTGAGGATGTAGGTATCCACCTGTGTTGTCAAGACGTCCTCAAGAGCACTTGTTCACACTGGCACCTTTTTTTCTAAGAAGGAACCAAACTAATGGGAACCTGAGGAAACATAAATACAGTAACTGAACTCCACATTTGTATTTTTAAAGAAGCGATAGATATGTTCTATAAAATGTACCTTGCAGACCTTGAAAGGAATTGTCTTCCCAGGGAGCTCTTCTACCTTCTTACAGTTTGGTGTACAAACACTGTTTTCATCCATAATACAGCTTTCTCCTCTTTAAAATATATTTGGTAATTGTTCCAACACTGCAGTAAGCTTCACTTTTCACAGCTGCATTCTTTTGTGTTAGAGAAAAAGTAGTACTTCGTGACTGGACAATGTCTGAGCACTAGCTTAAGTATTTGCAGTCCACATACTGTATTTATATTTCCCCAGGCTCCCACTAGTTTGATTCCTTCTTAGTAAAAATTATGCTATGTTCATTCTTCCATGCTTTACTGTAGGCTGTACTGGAGAACACATACACCAGCGTGCAAAATGGTCACAGAACAAAGTAGAATCATCAAATCATAGAATGGGTAGGAAAGGACCTTGAAGATTATCAAGTTCCAGTCCAACTGCCGTGGGCAGGGTTGCCACCTACTAGATCAGGCTTCCCAGAGGAAGAGTGAAGTAAAGACTTAGTGTGTTGAAATGAGTGATACATCCCAATTTTGCTGATAGAGAAGTAATGCTGAGGCAGTGTATCTGTCCGAACGCTTCTCCATGAGGCCTCTCATATTTGTGCTGGTGGTCTTTATCCTCCAGAGAAGAACTCAGATGTCAAGTCAAGTTGAAGCTGGCTTTGAGTGCGCCAGTTCATGCACATCATGGAGTCTCCTGGAACTATTCTCCCTAAGCCTGCGTGTGAACTGTTTTGCTTTCTTCTCTTTACACTGTGCAATACATATCAATTTATACTGCACATAATACTAGAAAAACATACAAACATACAAACAAACAAAAAAAACAGATTTCTTGTTTCCCAGGCAATAGTCTATCCATTCAAGTTCATCACTAATTTCAAACTGAAAATAGCCCGACCTAGCACTGCATTGAGCCTTCCCCCTGTCCTGGTTTCAGCCCAGACAACAATAATACCACACTGATGGTTTGATTGCTGCTGAGTGATGGCTGTGTGCCCAGCACCCTTGGCAGCGGGCAGGCTGCAGTACAAGCTGTGTTGGGCCACATGCGGCCCATGGGCCACAGGTTGGACGTGCCTCCTCTAGCTGGTTCATATTTGCAAAGCACTATGTCCAGATTCTACATTTTGATAAAAAAAACTATCCATCCTTCTTTCTAGACTTTTGTTGAAAACTATGGTAATATTTGGTTCTAAATGAGAGACATTTTTAACAAAACACTAGCATTTCCAGCTTAGTTCATTTTTGTCGTTAGTTAGAAATGTGTGTGATTTGTTGTTGTTGGTTTTCTTAAAGCCATAGCACTGGAGTTGAGCAATTTCATGGAAATCCCAGTTGCTGTTTGGAAAAGTAGGAGATAACTGCTGTCACTCAGGGCAATCAAGCAAGTCCTGAGGACACAAAACTATCAAGAAAAGAAGGAAAGGGGAAAAAAAGCATTATTTTTTTTTTTTTAATGTTTTCAAATAGTCAGAGTGGAATAGAGAATTTTAACACAAGCAAGGGCCAGATTCTGCACCAGGGAAGGGGCAACCCTGGCTATACACACAGACTGGAGGATAAGACACTGGAGAGCAACCCCACTGAAAGCAATTTGGAGGTTTTGATTGACAGCAAGTTGCAGATGAATCAACGGTGTGCCCAGGCAGCCAGGGAGGCCAAGGGTATCGTGGGGCACATCAAACATGGCATGGCTAGCCAGTAAAGGGAGGGGGCTGTCCCACTCCACACTGCACTGCTGCAGCCTCTACTTGAGTGAGTACTGTGTGTCGTTTTGGTACACAGTACACAGTGAGGATGAGTGTTATTCAGTTGAATAACGTAATTGTTTGTGCTTTTCAAATAAAATGCTGTACACATTCATATGTTCAGTGATGCGACATACAGCAGCTACTAGTAGTTTTTCACTCAGGAAAGAAGTGGCTTTGCTTTCTATTTATTACTCTGTAGTGGTAAGGAATTCTTAATAGCTCCCCCACCAGATGGTGTTTATGGATCTGAAGAAACTTCATTGCTCTCCTTCTGTTTTTCACTGTAACAAAGATCTCTCAGTTTGTACAATTTCAGGAGCTACTGTATCACATTTGGAAACTGTGCTATGCATATTCCGCCTTTCTACACATTACTTAATTCCATGCACAGTTCTTTGAGACACTTTCCTGTATTTTAAAACTGGCGAGCATTGGACTCAGCCTGTTCTTCACTATAAACACTTTGTTTCTTCCCAAATAAATCTGACCGTCGTTTCTTCAAGAAACAGTGTCTTGCACCCAGCACTTCTTTAAGAGTTTCCTATAAATGAATAAATTGGTTTTTTTGTTTGTTTGTTTGTTTTTCTTGCTTTGAACATCTGAGATATGAGATCCTCTTTGTCTTTAAATTTAACAGAGAAGTCTCCTACTCAGTATAAGCTCTGAGCAGCCTTCACTTTACTCACATTCGTTCTAATGCCCATGACAGCCACAGATATTCCCCGTATTTGATTTCAGTGCCTTGTTACTATTAGCTGACTTTGCCTTGTGGAACTTTCCCAAGTCTATGACTATTTATCAGCATTTGAATTATAGTAGCACCTCGACTTAATGTGGGAGAAGTGGCCACTAACATTCAGACTGGACAGTAACTGTGAGCTTATTGTCATGTACCCTTGTTCAGAATGTTAAAGGCCTTTGGCACTCTATTGCTTAATCTTCCCGCTATTGATTTACAGCTACAAAACTAGGAAGCCATGACTTCCAGTTCCATTTGATTCCTGGCATAGGTCATCTCTTACAGTGTACTAATTTCACTTACCATGGTATGTCTGGTGCAGATAACTGATAATCCAGCTTGGGAATAATCTCGTGTTCCAACCTGTTTCACTCATTAATTGAGTGATGGAGCCCTATTTACTTTCTTGAAGAAAAACTGAGATGTAATAAACCTAGCAGAAGCACTTAATGCATTCGAACTGGGTGGCTGAATTTCTGTGTGTAGATTGCAAGCCTGCAATCAACTTTCTCTGTAATGTTTTTCCCAGACTTAAAAATATGATGCTGTTTTTTTGGACTCTTTATTCCAATTTTTTCCTTTCAATCTGATGAAAAAGGCATACAGGATAAGAAAAAATCTCTAAGGAGATGCTCAAAAAGTAAGCATTACTTGTTTTATTTGTTAGCCATGAGTAGCAGTAAATTTTCAGCTGTGAAAAAAAGGACAGAATTCACAGAGCTCTGAAGGTGTAAGGGGGAAGTGTCAAGAAAGCAGCAAGTGAAAACTGACTGTGAAATTATAGAGAACCCTTTGTAAAGAAATACGGCAACTAAAACTTTCAGTGTGTTTGAGTACAGAAGGAATAGCATTAGGTTAGTTGGCATTAGTTTATCTAGGAAGATTTCTCTTACCTTTTGGATTTGCCTTGGGTAGGATTTCAAAATCTAATACTCAATTAGTAGCTTAGCTGTGAGTTTTCCCATATAAAGTAGTCAAGACAAAATAGTTTTTATTTCAGACTAACTAATCTGAAGTCTGAAGACACAGCTCAGTTGGCTAAAATGAAACTAATGTTAATGATTTGTAGCTGGAGCTTGACAGTATGTGACGAAATTGGCCTAGACCTGATTGGATTATTATTAGAGTAGCATGAGTTACATCTTCTGTTTGTTGAGGCCCACACTTGCTTTATTAGCACTGCCGTGACTGGCTGGTTTCTGATTTTGGAAATAAACTTATGAATCCTTTGTCATTTCCAGGACCAGAAGAGGAAGAAAACAGCAAGGGTAGGGACAGCAACCCCAACTGCTTTGTCAATAACAAGGAGACTTTTTTTATTATTATTTTCTCTTAAAAGCAGACTGAGAAGTAGATGTTCACCTCCCAGCCTACCTAAGATGTGATCTGTCTCGTAGTGGGATTCAACATTGGCAGCAAGTTGAGCATCAGTCAGTAGTGTGCCCAGGCAGCCAGGAAGGCCACCTGTATGCTGTGGTCCATCATGGAAGGCATGGCGAGGTGGTTGAGGGAATGGATTGTGCCACCCTACGCTGCACTGGTACTCACCTTGAATACTGTGTCCAGTCTTGGATACCACAGTACAAAAAGGACATAAAATTATTAGAGTGTCCAAAGGAGGGCTACAAAGAAGGTGAAGGGTCTAGAGGAGAAGACATAGGAGGAGCAGCTGAGGTCCTTTGGTTTGTTCAGCCCAGAGAAGAGGAGGCTGAGGAGAGACTTCATGGCAGCTAAAGCTCCTCAAGAGGGAAGTGGAGGGGCAGCGCTGATCTCTGCTCTCTGGTGACAGTGACAGGACCTGAGGGAACAGCATGGAGCTGAAATGGAGAGAGTAAGGTTGGATATCAGGAAAAGGTTTTTCACTGGGGGTGGTCAGGCACTGGAGCAGACTTGCCAGGGCAGCAGTCATGGTGCCAAAAAGCCGGAGTTCGAGAAGCATCTGGACAGTGCTCTCAGACTTATGGTTTGATTTTTGGGTGGTCCTGCATGGAGCCAGGAGTTGGACTCAATGATCCCTTCCAACTTGAGATATTCCATAATAACATGTTTCTGTTAACTTTTTAAATATAGGGTCAAGCTTGTAGTACTTACTGAAAAATAATTGTTCTCCCACAGTTCTGCTTTTGAACTTGTTAAGGTCACTGAGATATCATCAGTGCTATCAGTAAGATAAATAGTGTGATTCATATCACACAAATGCCTGAATGCTTTAGTGTGGAGTATCTGAAACATCTGCACGGGGCTTGCAGCTACTGGGCTTGCGGGAGACCTGTGCTTTTCTGGAGCTATAGCTGGAATGCAGGTGGGATATCCTAGCAATCTTTCCTCAGGCTTCTTGGTTTCACTTGATAAACACTGATAAAATATTTCCGGTAACAAGAAGAAAAAAGGAAATATGCATTAATCTACAATATATTGAATTTATTTCACACCTTTTCAAGTGATTTTTTTTTTTTTTACAACCTCAAAAGCAATTTAATTGCATTAGTCTATGGATAGGATTGCTGTAACATGGACAATTTAAAATTTGTCCCAGTTGCTAAATAGCAGATAATTTTCTTATTTTTTATGGATCATGGAATTGTAGAATCATAGAATCACAAGGTTGGAAAGGACCTATAAGGTCATCTTATCCAATCGTCCTCCCATTACCCTTACCATAAGCCATTAAACCATCTCTTGTAGCTCCTCATCTAGACGCCTCTTGAACACTGCCAGGGACAGTGACTCCACCACCTCCCTGGGCAGGCTATTCCAGCGCCTGACCACCCTCTGAGAGAAAAAGTTTTTCCTTACGTATAATCTAAACCTCCTCTCCTACAACTTGTGGCCATTTCCTTGGGTCCTGTTTGTTGTGTGGGAGAAGAGGCCAAACCCCTCCTCATAACAACCTCCCTTCAGGAAGTTGTAGACTGCAGTGAGGTCTCCTCTGAGCCTCCTCTTCTCCAGACTGAACAATCCCAGCTCCCTCAGCCACTTCCCATAAGATTTGTGTTCCAGACCTCTCAGAGCTTTGCTGCCCTTCTCTGGACACACTCCAGGGCCTCAATGTCTTTCTTGTAGTGAGGAGCCCAAAACTGAACACTGTACTCAAGGTGCAGTCTCTCCAGTGCTGAGTACAGGGGATGATTACCTCCCTGCTCCTGCTGGCCACACTATTTCTAATGCAGGCCAGGATGGCATTGACCCTCTTGGCCACATGGGCACACTGTTGGCTCATGTTCA
>PPHD01023148.1:0-12569 GCA_002909625.1 Bambusicola thoracicus | reverse complement strand
ATCTTAGAGGTCTTTTCCAGCCTTAATGACTCTACGCTAAACACACCCTCCCCAGGCACCACTGGTTAAGGGAACCCGCCTGTCCTGGCCACACTGGTTCAATGGCAGTCTTCTAATCATGCTTTATTATAATTACCTCACTCAAAACCACAATCCCATCTCCTATATCAGTTTGTGCCACCTGTTTGCAGCCTGCAATACCTGCTCTGGGGCTGGGGGCAGATCTATGTCTGTTCACTGCTCCTGGGAGAAGCGGGCTGTCACAAAGGTGTGAAGGTCTTTGCCATGGAGGAGGACTGTGTGAAGGCTTCCTCCATTCAGGAGCTTTTCAACTGACTTCCCACTTTTTTTTTTCCTGTCTCCAGAATAGAATAGCAGGGCTGATCTATTAAAAGAGCACCAACCCTCATTGTTATTTCAGTCTTTCTGTAGCAGACAGTTGTTCTCATTACTAAGTCTTAGGAGGCTACCATTTTATGTAGAACTAATTTCCTTTCTGGAATGGTGTGAGCGGAGTTGAATACATATTTTCCCCCCAAAATGTCATGAAGGGTTTTTCCTTAATTACACCCCAGGACATTTCACGGCTGCATGAGAACTGCAACTGAAGCCTTATTGAAAAACTTAGAGGGCTTTTTTTTTTTTTTTTTTTTTTCCCTAGTCAAACCTTCACAAAATGGTAGTTCAGTATTGACAGGTGTGAAATTAAGGGAATTTCAAAGTTTGATATGAAAAATGGCCTTCATCGATGCAAATGCTAAATCTTAGGGAAAATAAAAGTAACTGATTGAAAAAGGGCTGATATCTTCCAGTAAAAAGATGTAAAATTTCATGGAGGTTTAATAGGGTACTCTTACAAAATTTCTGTGAATACCTCCTGGCCTGACACCATAGCTTTGACCCTTGAGTATCAGCATCATCAGCTAGCCATCAACCTGAGCTGGAATGAGCCCTTCCATGGAAGGAAAACAGGCGGAAGGAAGATTAAAGTACTCTTCCCTCTGCCTCTAAGATTTCACCATTTTTGGGAGGTACTTCTGGCTGAAGCAAGGGGAAATTTCCTGAATTTTAGAGGGTGCATAAAGTTTTTCATCAAAAATCCAATTTTCAGCAACAGACCTGGATTCTGCTCCCAATCCTGTCACTGACTGTGCTGTAGCTTCAAATGAAACCATTAATCTCCCTGTGTTTCAGTTCCCCCAGTAAAATGACACAGTAGAGCTTCCGTTCTCCTCCTTCTTTGTCTCTGTGATTAATTTGTTTTACTTCTTTGCCATGTTTTCTTGGTGGATTTGAGGCTGTAAATACTTTTCATAGCAACAGCATGTTCAGGCTCAGATTTGAAGATCATTTTAATAGATCCTGAACCAACACAATGACGGTTCTGGTCAGAGTCGATTGACTTAAGTCCTCTGAAACCAGTCAAATCATTTAAGTAATTTGCTTTCATTATATTAATAATATTAATACAGTGGCTTTAAAAATACATCTAAAGGGAAATACATACAGGAGCTAGATTCAAATCCCAGGATCTCTGTGAAACTCTGTATGATATTTTTGTACATCACCTAGCCCAAAAGGGCTGACTCCTTGATTAGAGATGCCTAAAGTCTTTCTATTACTGTTGAATTTTAATCCGTATCTCTCCAGACTTCTAATTTTCCTCCCATTCACTGCCCTTAAATCTAATCTAATTCCATCATATATCAAACCCCAGGTTAGGTTTTTCTGAAACTTTGTTGAATATATTTTCTTATGTTGTGATACTTTCTCCCCTTTTTTCCCCCATTCCTATTTGCTTAAAAATAAATAGTATCTTTTCTGTAATTCCAGACAGAATACAGAGCGCCTGCCCTATTACACTGCAGCTGAATTCTAAGCATACAATTATACAGGGAGTGTCTTTAGATAAACCAGCTTGAGGACTTTTGAACATTAAACTCAAATCAGATAACAGCTTTCATCTTGTGCACTGCATTACACATTATGCTGCGGTGAAGTGGAAGGCTCAGGGAAAAAAAATACACCTTCCATGGGTACAAAGATGTGCAGGCAATAAAATGAGCAGATGCAAATATTGTCCAAAACCAGGATAAGTGGGAAAGATGAAACAGAGAGACGGTGTTTCCTGTTACCAACAGCTTATTGGAGTGTCAGACTTGGCCTGACAGAGCCTACTTCTGTCTTTTCATGTGCTGCTGATGGTTAAAAAAGGAAAAGACCAAACATTCTGGGTGAATGTCGAGTCCCAGATCAAAATGCTAGAACTGCTAATAGAGTATTCTGTGTAAAACAAGAGAGGCAATTATTCCACTCAGCTATGCTCTGGTAGGGCCTTAATTGGAAGAGTGTGTTCAGTTGGAGCTCAGTGCTTTATTATACACATCTATATTAAAAAAAAGAAAAAAAAAATAGGGTGGGGGAACTGCTTAAGGAACTCATAGGTATAAAGGAGTAGGAGCTGAACTCTGATGGAGACAGCTTAAGGAAACTGGACACTTGCAGCCTGAAAGAAGCAATTACGAAACATGCATTCAGTTATGAAATGCAGAGGTGAGGCAGAGTGCTTGTTCTCATGGGGATGACATTTAGCCTGGGGAAGAGCAAGCAGAATACATCTCTTGCATCAGATAAAGACCACTGAAGTCTTACTCTGACAATGTAAGACATACATAGCCTTTTTCCAGCCCTCTTTTATTGACAGTGGTGTGAAAACCCCATCACTTCACGCCAGGCTGGGACATTTTTACACCAGTTTCCTAGCGCTGCCTTTAGACATAAGGGCTTGCTTTGAGACCCACTGAATGGGTGCTAACACCTGCACCAGGCAGAAGTAAGGAATGGCCACTACAAAACTGCCTCAAAACACATTTTTTCAGTGCTGTCAGTTCCTCTCGTCCAAGAGGACTGAGTTGGGTATGAACTTCCAGCTGGTTCTCTGGAGATAGCATAAATCCACTGCAGTCAAAAACCGCATCCTCTAATTCAGCTTGGAAAAGGTTTAGGGCAATCATTTCATGAGGATCTGAATAGACCAAAGCTGTCTATTGCATTGGATTACACAATTCCAGGTGAGATATATCTCCCTCTGACCTAACAAACACTCAGAAGAAGCATTTCGATTTCACAGCATCCTCTGGATCGCAGGTTCTCCTGCAGGCAGATAAGCGCTGGCTGTTCAGCAGCACAGGGGAGGCAGTTCAAAGTAATCTGAATGGCTTGCCCCAAACTCTTCCCACAGCAAACTTTTTCTCTTAAGTTTCAATTATTTTCAGCTTCTGCTTCTATCTCTGTAATTCCTGACAATACCTGATACATCAGTGACATTGCTATCTACAGTATCAAATAAGGACTATTCTCTTTAGGGCACAGAGCTGCACAACTCAATGATACAAAAGTTTCCTTTAAATGTAAAGAGGAACGCAGCTATGGATATCTCAGCTGTTTTACCTGTGAGGACTATTGGATGAACACCCTTTTACTTAATGGATGTCCACCTCATAAAGCATAGGAGAACAGCCAGACGACATTTGGACCTAAAGAAATTTTCTACATCATATCCTAAGGATTCAGAATCAGCATTACCCAAGCCATCAGTGCCAACATTTGTACTGGGGCAGGCTGCAAGTCTGCAGTCACTCATCTGTCCAACAGCCTGGACAAGATGATGGAGAAGATTAGAGGATGGCTACAGTACAATCTGGTACTGCAGGGAGATGGATTTTCCCCGATCTTTGTCATCACTGATGTTTTAGATACAAGTGAAAAGCCTCTTTCCAATCTTTATCTCATATTTACCACTTCAGGAATTAAGAAGAACCTGTCTTGAGACTTTGTTGAGGGAAAACAAAGTCACAGAAATTAAAAAAAAAAAACCCTGGTAATGGCACCACTTGAACCTATATTCAGTTTTCCACTTTTCCAGCCCAGGCCACTGGATCCAGCTGTTTTCCATCACATTTGTAAATGGTTAATTCAGGTTCTGTAGTCTCCTCAATGTCAAGCGTTCCTGCTGTTCTCTGTGGATGGCCCTCCCAATCAATTATGTCAGAAGAACAGCTAGTATGCTATAATAATGTATAATTCTTCATCTAAATTAAAATGTACTTAGGAGACCTTCATTCCCCTCACATTTCATTGCATTCATCAGAAATACAGCAGGAGAAAAAACCTCTGAGCAAACACTGTGAGTTGTTTACAAATGCTTTGAGTGCAGCCAGACGCAGATTGTCGCTCCACGAGGCCCTCCTCTTCCCATCACACAGGAGATTTTCCAGGCAAGCTCCAGAGAAAGAGAGAGTGGGGTAGAGGGGCCAACTCTGATCTTTAGGAAAACAATTTGTAGAAAGAAACAGCATTCTCTTTTCAAGTCTTGTGGTGTGCTGTAAAACAGTAATTGCTATCTATCTAGAGACGTTCTCATTTCATGTCTCTCTTAGTGAATGAAACTGCAAATTAATTACTATCTTGTGTATGCATCAAAGACCAGTGCTGTGCACAGAAAACATTCAGGGTGAAAATCAGGCCATATTTATTTCAGTCAAGCTGCTTAAATGTAGGTAAGAAACATAGCAGCCTCACAAGTGGTTTGGAGAAAACAGGACAGTTCCGCAGCATCACTAATAAATCAACCAGCTGAGATGTTCCCTTATCAAACTCAATGCAAGGTTGTTCTCATAGAGAGACACAGATACAGGTGTGTGTATATAAAGAGCTGTTGGTTTCTGAATTAACGAATGTCGCAACATTTCTATAGTCAGAACTACAACCAAGAATCTTCTGCAGCGTACCTCACTGCACTTAAATATATTCTCACCACATAACAGTGGGTTAGCTATTAATCCAACCACCCAACCAAAAATGCGTAATTTTGCTGCAGTCTGTTATGCGTGAGTGAGTACCACAAATGTACTCTGACTCCAGAGCTCCTTCTGTTTCATAGAATCATAGAATCGTAGAATTACTCAGGTTGGAAAGGACCTCAAAGATCATCAAGTCCAACAACACATTTTCCAAACCCTGATATCGCGTGGTTTGCTCCTTCTTTCAAACAAGCCTCCATGCTTTTGCTCATCCCCACCTCTGCCTCTTATTTTGTACACCTTACATTAAAATCTGGGCTACCTGAGGCACAGATTATCCAAAAATCTGTTTCCAAGCATGATACTTCTAGGGAGGCTTGAATTATCTCAAGTATAAATGATAGACCTAAAAATATCATGCTGCAATCCTACAAAGAGAGCTGCCATATATCAAGGTTTTCTAGGAGATGACACATCTTCTACTCTAGAAGGATTTGGCCAGTTGGTTTCTGAGGACTCCCTATATTTTTCCAAGCACTGACTATCCTGAGAGCCCGGGCACCTGCAGCCAGGCTGTTGCTCCCCCAGGAACCCACCATATAAGCAGCATGACATTATCACTGTTGATTTTCTCCAGCCAACTTCTCTCTCTAAACAACTTAATAGCGTGGGCTTACAGCAAAACAATATCACTGTAAACATTTTGTCCAAAAGATACAGGGTGAAAAATTGCATTACAGTTAGAAGAATCAATTAGGCTGTGAATGGGCGTGTGGAAATTTCAATTCTCTTTCACACAACTACATAATCGAGGGAATGCTTTGATTCTAAAACCAGTGAAGTGGCTGCATATTTCAATTGTGTAGGACAACACCAAATAAGATATTAACATTTTTTCACCCATACAGAAAAAATGCTTTTTCTTTCCCCCACGAAAATGAATAAGAAGAATGGAAGTGAATTTGAGAATCTCCAACTCCCCCTGCTGAGTTGTTAGGACTAATTGTACAATCCACAACACAGCAGTGTAAGCAAGCGATTGGCCTTGTGGGACTTAAAAACTCTCATTTCTATTACAATAGCTTCCAGCATCCTCACTGGACATGGATTTCTTTTCAGACGCATCCAAAATGGACAGCACTGGGGAAAAAAAATAAAAAAATAAAAAATAAAAAATAAACCTAGAAAAGAGAAGTAGTAGGAGAGAAGGAAGAAAGAGCCAGAGAGCAAATATAACTTGCTTAAGGTCATATTGTCAGAGCAGAAGCAGAAACTATTTCTTCTGAATAAGCCCTCATCACTGGGCAGTGCTGCCCTGCAGCAGAACCTGGCTAGGGCAGAAAAGCTGGGGAAAAAATCAGAGGAGTTTCATTCCCCATTTACATGCTGATGTCCCTTTTTTCAGGGCTTTATCAGAATTACCCTGATGTATAAAGCAAAGAAAGAAAAAAGCAGGAAAGAGCACACAGTGCATTTGAGAAGAGACATGAGCCATTATGTCTTTGTCTGTTTCACCTGAAATATTTATTTGTACATATTGACAATGAGCATTTACAGCTGTCTGCTGAGGAAATATTACCTGCTTAAAACACTGTGCTAATCAACAGCAGAGTGGATTGCCAGAGATTTCCCCTGGAAACCCTTTGGAAACCTTTCTGCAGCAGTGCTTTGTAGAGCTCCCTTCCCACAGAATGCAAATGTCCCCCTCTCACCCCTCTGCTCTGGCAGAAAGCAGGAGGGGAGAAAACACAATTTCGGAATCAATCATTAACATTTTGCCAATCCATTCAAAGGTAGTTTGCATGGGAGATACGGGAGACCGACAATTTTGGAATAGATAAACCTTTTCTGCTAGCTGGTTTCACATGGAGGGTCCATCCAAAGCAGAGAGATGAGGAGGATCACACGTTGGATATTAGGAAAAAATTATTCACCAAAAGAGTGGTGCTGCAGTGGCACAGCTGCCCAGGGGGTGGGGAGTCACCGTCCCTGGAGGCGTTCCAGGACTGTGGAGATGTGGCAGTGAGGGATGTGGTCAGTGGGCATGGTGGGGTTGGACTAAACTAGCTTAGTGGTCTTTCCGAACTGTAATAATTCATGTTTGTAGGATTTTCTGACAAGGCTCAGCAGGCACAGAGATCCATTCTGTCTACTGATGACTCTGGTAGGGGCTAAAGATTTTTCCAATAACACTCAGATTCGTGGATATTTAGAAGCACAGGTTGAAAATCCACTGTACAGGTTCTCCTGCCACTCTGGTGGAGCAGTGGGTACTGCCCTTCTCAACCCAAACTCATTGTCATAATGAGAGCAAAGCTCTGAGCACAGCCCCGAGTCTGACCCAATATCACACACCACAGTATGTGAGATCCAACACACCACAGCACCCTTATTAGCTCAGATGCTTGGCAGCCTGGGTGACACTTCTATAGCTAATCCATGGCCTGCAAGCAGCTTCTGGGACAGACTCAGGAAGAGGAGGCAGAGGGAAGGAGCATGCCATAGAGAGCTGCCATTCCTAACAGCCTTCTGTAAGAGCCACCATCTCGAGACCAACCCAATCCCTGCTGAGCATCCTCTTCCCAGTCCCAGCTATAGGAGCACTATGCAAGCATGATCTTCAGGCCACATGGGGAAGCAGCCTCCAAAAAGAATTAGGAGGTTTTATTTCTGTCTTTGAATAACAGCTGTGGCTATGAGTCATTTCAGTCACGTGTGGCGACAGCTCAGAATGGTGTTAACAGCTCTGGGTGCACAGGAGAACATTTCTGAGTGGAGGGAATAGTATGGCAAATCCCTTTATACTATCAGCACAGACCAGGCAATGGCCTTTGCTTATGCAGATCATAATCGTAATCATTATATTTTATGGTGAAGTACTTTAGTATTATGGGGCACAGGTACTATTTTGAAGTGGTTACTAACACATTAAATAAAGAATTGAGAGCTGGGAAACATTTGATAAATGGCTGGTTGGGGGAGTACTTAAACTGTAAAATTGGCTTGTGATAACACCATGGTTTCAAGTTTGACAAGGCAGACTCATCCCTGACTTCCAAGCGGTGCTGAGGATGGCCAGAAAGACAAGGCTGTTGTCCTTCCACTGCCTCTCCAATCAGTGTGCTCCTGGGCAAATAACCCCTTGGACCCTGGTCCAACGTTATACTTCAGCACATTGGTAGCTGTGCATTGGCTTCAAGCAAATGTTCTGTTGAAGATGTGCAGAGCAAACATGTTGAGTGCAAGGGAGCAAGATGAAGGCAAAGCACAGCCACGTGGAGAGGTAAATGGGAGTCAGTAGGTCTACACACAGCATGAATTCTGTGTTTTTCTTTCTCTCCGTCCGTGTGGTGGAATGAGGCTCTGAACCTCTGAACAGATACTGCTAGAAGGACCCACTGCACTGAATGGAGGGAAGGAATTTACATTAGTTCCCCGTATGGGCAACACGTCCCCTTTCATTGCTAGTAAGTGATCACGTCTCCTCAGACAGAAGGGCTGATGAAATCAGAGCAGCTTCTGTTGTTTCTGGCTCCAAGGTTAATTTTATCAAAAGAAAAGCGCCTTTGACTGCTATCAGTAGAAGGGAAAGTAAAGCTCTTTTTATTACAGGGATATCAATAGAAGCATTTGTTTGACCTCCCTGTCACCTCTCCTCCCCCCCCAACACCACTGGCTCCAAATTAGGGATGGGAGAATAGAGCTGATAAAAAAGGGCTAAGATAAAAATCTTAATATTGCAGAACCTCCAACAGAAAAGATATGAAGAACCACAGCAGGTGATTTTGACCTTCAAAGATAGTTCAGAATCAAAACCATAGGATTGTATCTGTCTCACCCATCCCAACTTCTGGAGAAGGTTAACTGAAGCAAATCCATGTCATAGACAACCAGAAGAGTTAGTTTTTCAAAGGCAAATTTAGCTCTACTTGGGAATATCCTTGCCAGTGATAGAATAATGAATGGTTACAGTATGATGTAATGTTACGATTCATGACTTCACGATGACTTTTAGCAGCTCCATCTCAGAGTCTAGAAGAAGGCTTGGACCTGAGATTGCCAGGTGAGGGGCCAGCGTGCTGATCTCTGCCAGTGCCTCACAGCTGTCCCTACTCCATTGCCATCATGATGTAGAGAAGCAAGTTAAAGCGAAAAGACAGAGAAGTGTTGACTCATTTTCCTGGCGGCTTGCGGGTTCCCAGGAAAGCCATTCTTTGAAACACATTTAATAACACCAAGAGGAACTATAGCACTATGGATAGCGATGTGTACAAAATTAGGAACCAGGAAAGGGTGAAAGGATGTCAGGTAAATAAGGCACTGCAGTGGCACGAAGGAAATGTGGGTTCAGTGACACTGATTTCCTTTGTGATCCGAGGGAAATCATATTTGGTCTGATATTCACTAATGCTGAAGCATTTGAAAATCACAGGGGAAGTGCAAAGTGAGTGTAAATATAATATATACCCACTTCATGGCCCATTTATGCTGCCAGGGTGGTGCAAAGCAAATTTAGTGCAAATGAGAATCACACATTTTATCTTTCTGTGCCTCAGTTCTGCACCTGTAATATAGAAGTTAATAAAACTGCCTGACTCCGTCTCAGTCTTGCTCTTATTTCCGCTACTTGTCAGCCCTGTTTATCTGCCCTATAAGCTCTACTGTGCAAGAACCATCTCCTACAATATCTCTGTATGGCCTCTTGTACATGGCCAGCTTGGTGTGAGCTGGTACCTCTGGATGTGGTTGCAGTGAGCATGCTAATAGTAACACCCCCACAACCAACACAAGGATTCCTTTTGAAGTGCCTACATGGCAGAACTGTAGCTGAGAGTCTTTACTCGTTCTTTCTTTCTCAGCTTTCCAGGTGCTTTTTGGACTACTCTAGGATCTAAGGAGACATATGAAGCTGAAAAAAGGAAGTGTCGCACTCGCAGGTTGACACCCTGCCAGCAATCATAACAAACCCTGAAATTGGTATTTTCACCCTCATTTGGATGATCAGGTGTAAATATAAATTTTAATTATTTACATAATTAAGTCAGTAATTTGCTGCCCATCAGAAATGTTTGACGATATTTTGGTGCCATCTGTTTCCTAATTGAACTTAATCTCTAAAAGATGCTACAAAAATATCCACAAAATAATAACGATAAACACAAAACAACTCCCCCTCCCCCCTAAAATTACTGCTATTTTCAGTTTTTTCCTAGGGGGGAAAAAATAAAAAGACTGGGGTTCAGTTGTGCCAAGTTCTCATAGATAGATGAGCAATGAAACAAAAAATTGTTTAGAGGTGGTGTTGAATCATGGAACAATAGAATGGTTTGGGTTAGAAGAGACCTCAGAGATCATCCTGCTCCAATCCCTACCATGGACTGCCTGCCCCTCATCAACTCAGGCTGCCCCAGGCCCATCCATGGCCTTGGACACCTCCAGGGATGGGGCACCCACAGCACTGGGCAGCAGTGCCAGGGCACCACCATCCTCTGAGTAAAGAATTTCTAACATCTAACCTAGATTTCCCCCCTTTTAGCTTAAAACCGTTCCTCCATGTTCTATTACTATCAGACCACGTTAAAAGTTGGTTTCCCAAGGAATGGGGAGTAGTTACTCAACCCTTTGTCCAGAAGGAGCATAATCTTCTTGATGATTGAGTTTTAAAAGTGAAGGACCATCTGATGGCTCCCAACAGACCAATGCAGAATCAGTGCACTCAGATCAATTGGCATCACTGGAACTGAAAGGAATGGTTGTCAACCACATATGGTGCCCATTTGTTCATGTGGACTGACTCCAGACGTTGCACCAATGCTTTTACAGCCTGAGCTCCTTCACGGAGGTGGCACAAGATTTCCATAGGAAAGACTTGCTGCCTCCTCTTCCAACACTTTTATGACAGGCAGATGGGAGATGCAGTTTACTGCTGAAACTTGAAGGAAAGCATTAAAATCTACTGTGTGTGTAGATCTAAGGGCAGCTCTGCAGCGCTTTTACTGGGGCATTCCAAAAGAACTTGAATTACAATGAAACATAGGATCAATATACTTCTCGTGTGTCACAGAAATCATCATGCTCAAAGAATCACTAAAATTTAGTCGCTAATGAGTTTGAGAGCACAGGCATATTACCATGCCTGTACTCACATTAACTTTCCAATTTCTTTTCTTTTAATCTCTCCTTTCAATTGTGCATGAAGAAAACTGTTCAATTTAGTCTCAGCCTAAAGGGTTTTTTGTGTGTGTGCGTTTTGTCTGTTATTTAATTTTCAGGAATGCCAGTAGATCCCTCTTAATTATTGGGGTCTGGAAATTAATGTATTTTTCACATCTGTTCTGATCAGATATTTTACACTCTGATTTCTCAGATTTACATCAGGGTGCACCTGAAAAGATGCCTTATTTTGTAGAGGGCGTTGTGACATAAAAGTTCAAACTTGAAAGGAAAAGGAAAAGGATAAGTGGTTGTAAAATTAATAACACCTAAAAAAGGAAACCCTGAGTTTGCAAATTAGAGGTTTTCCTCCGGTTTGATTATGTTAATATACGCTCATGATCAGTTCCTTGAACATACACTGGCAAGTATGTAAGTTTATCGTTTGTAAGTTTAAAATTATTAGAGCAGCATTTTATCCAACATTTAATTCCCAATTAAATCTATCAAACAAGCCAAGTCTGCCTTTTTCTTTTCCTAACCTTGAATCCTTCCAAACTGTAGATTCTGCCAAAATACTGTAAGTTTTTAAATATAATTTAAGAGGCTTAAGATACTGTAAGCCCTCAGAGCAGTTTAAGAGGCTTACTGCAAACTCCCTAAAACTGCAGAGCAATTTAAGCAGTTCGAGCACCCCTCAGGTCCCCACCCTCGCCTGGAGTAAAGTGGCACAACCCCCTGATTTCTAAAGAGCTCCAGCAGTTGTCCTCTGCCAGGAATCTGTCCCTGCAACTTTAGAAGCCTTAAGCCTCTTTGGGCCTTGTGTGCACAAGACACTCCAGCAAGCCCTTGTCAAAACAGCTGGAGCTGCCGTTGCTAGAACAGCATCTTGAGCTCAAGCACAGCAGACCTTGTAGATATTTTGGGAGTGTTTAAAACTGATCCATTTGTTAGTGTCCAAAGGACTGAAATGAGCACAACTTGTAGGGTTGTTCCTTGAGAGCAGAGAATGACCAAAACTTGCAGGGTGCTTTGGGGGATCTCATGCATGAGACTTTCTATGGGATCATGCAACAAATCATCTGTCTTAGAAGAAGATACAAACAGCTTTCCACAGCCAGAGCCTTCTATTAGGGGCACAGTATAATAGAAAATATCTTGGTATCAGCTTCTCAGAGAAATCCTGGCATATTTCCACTCCATCAGTACCACCACATTGACACCCAGACACATCAGGCTGTGGGTTCTGAAGTCTCAACACTCTGCTTGGGCACCAGTTTACTCCTGGACATTCAAGTTCAGGGTTAGTTTAGCTCAGTGTAATCATTTACATATCCTAACATGCAGCGCCCAGCAGAGATACTCAGCATGTTGTTAATGGTATTAATGAATGACTGTAAAGCAGTAAAGGAATTTAGTGAATCCAAAGCATATTCATTCTCCTTGAGCGCTGATCTGGTGGCTACACCTCCACATAGACCAAGGCATTATTCCAGAAGCTGAGATTGAGATTTAGTTATGGATTTAGGCTGAGAGTCACCTCAGTTCCCAGATAGCAATTTCAGTCCAAGAAAGAGCTGATTCAGCTATCCAAATCATATCTGGATGTGCAGC
>PPHD01023145.1:0-11139 GCA_002909625.1 Bambusicola thoracicus | reverse complement strand
TCCAGCCAAGATTTTCACTGTGCCCCTTGGTCTTCAAACTGGTATGGGGCCTGGTGCTATGGTGTTGCAAGAGAAAGGTTATCTTCTTTTCTGGCAGTTCAAGCCTTCAGCTCCAGTCAGCATCACGAGGCAGCAGTCAGAGTTGGTTTGTTTGGGTTCCAGGAAATCCAGAAACACTGCTGCTTTATCCTATCCCAAAAGATATCCCAAAAGATAAAGCAGACAGATATCCCAAAAGATAAAGCACATTGCTTTACTTGAACTTATCTGATGGGGAATTCACATGTTGCCACTCCATGGACTGCTATTTTGACTTCAGCTCATAGTGGTGACAACCTGTCTGGTCACCAGTAATAATTTGATCCAGGAAACTGTCACCTTCTGCCTCATCTTGGTTCAGTAGGTCCTGACAATCTTGCAGACAGTGTTCTTTCTGTTCCTGTGGGAAACTCACCTGGTGCAAACTGCAGTAATCCAGTGTTGACACAGTTGTTCCCAGTACACTGAAGTTGATATGCAGCTCCTTACACGTTGGTCGTAATCTACCAACATGCCTGGATGAGCTGATCGAGCTGCTTGTCTTTTCATGGTGTGACAGCTGTGCATGGCTGTCTGGAATACGGGTTGTTTTTCACATTGCTGTCACCACTGCCGAAATGCACCACCTATTGCCTCACTGTGCTCATATCTACTGACTGGTCGCCATAAATGTTCAGGAAGCATCTATGAATGTCAATAGGTGCAATTTTTTTTTCTCTGTGGAGAAATTCAAGTCTGTGCCGTTGCTTTTTATGCATTTTCATATCAGACACCGTTTTATCACACTGCTTCTCTGCTACCATCTATTGTATGGCAACAAAATATTAGTGGGAAAGTTCAACCTCTACTGCCATAACACCAACATCCTTGTCTGATGTCATGGGCCAACGTAATGAAATAGAGGGCATTACTTTTGGATCAGCACTTGTACAATGTGACATACTTCTGTGCTTCATTAATATCAATTGTGTGGAAGCAAATGTTATGTGAATAAAGCATGAACATAAAGATGTATGTCAGAAGAAAGGCAGATAATTAAAATTAAGGATAAAGAGTACCAGCAGGGAAATCTGCCTCTTTGGGACAGAAATCTTGCCTTGAGACAGTGTGTTTTTTCTGTCCTTGGACTTGTGCTCATGAAGGAGATCCCCATCTAAAAATTCCTGAAATGCTTGTATCACCTTACAGGGGTGCTGAGCACATCTGTTTATTTATTAGTATCTTAATCTGCGCAAGATGTGTCATTCATGGTATTTGGATATGATCTTATCATACTCAAGTAAAACTTGTGTCTACGAAGTACTTGGCACTCGAGCTATTTTTCCGTGCATAAAAGTTTACAAGGCTCATCTGTGTCTTGCATCTATGCAGTTCTATGATTCTGCAACATCTCAGTGTATTGAAAGCTAAATTCATTTAAGCTGCTTTTAGTATATATTCATGTATGTTAAACTCCTATTCAAGTTCTGATCCTTTATCTAATGGTTATTGCACTCGTCTTTCCATGTTACTTTAGATGCTAAATATTCAGGATTAAATACTAGGTGAACTGCCTTTATTTTTTTCAAGTCTCTCAGTGTCATAGTGGTAACAAGTCTCCTTTTGGAGATGGAATGCACTTGAGTTTTCATCTGTTCCTGCTTCAACACCCAGACCAAAGTTTCCAAGCACAAGATGATGTTATCAAGGTTAGCTTCTGCAGGGTGTTTGATATTGTTGTGCAAAGCTGCAATGGAGTTGCACCCGCTGAGGGCAGGTGGGGAATTCTTGGAGCTACTTTGCCTAGAAGTTGTGTGGGTGACTCAAGGGAACAATTCTTGATTTATTATTTGAGAATTGAGCGCTTCTTAAGCTCTCGCACGGTGAATCCTTGACTGCCTCATGAAACTAAAATAGTTAAACTTCAGTAGTTTTTCTGCAAACAAGTAAATTACAGCTGTTCTTCTGGAAGTGGTTAAGAACTCCCACCATTCAGTCCATAGCTGGTTGGCACAGGCTTGTGCCAAGAGCTACTGTCAGTGAAACTGATATTGTTCCCACGAGGTCATGTGGTGGAGTGCTGCCAATACAAACAACACGACTGCAGATTCTCAAACTGTTAAGATTGCAGTGTGAGCTTATTTCATTGTAGCTTGCTCATGTGGCTTGGAGGCTGCTCCCACTCCTTGAAAACCTAACAAGTAAGAAAAGCAGAAGTTAATAGTTTAATTCAAGCCATCAGCACAGCCAGTCTTGACAATCATCCCTTGGGATGTCCAAGGCCAGGTTGGATGGGGCCATGGGCAACCTGAGCTAGTTGCCTGATCCTAGAAGCTGGCAGCCCTGCCTGTGGCAGAGGAGTTGGAACTGGATGATCTTTGAGGTCCCTTCCAACCCAAGCCATTCTATGATCTGGTCTCAAAGTGCTTGACAGAACAGAGCACTGTCTTTCCCACAGCAAGTCATTTGCCTTCCTGTGCAGATGATTGGTACCAAACCAGTGAGAGATGCAGGAATGAAGCAGAGATGCCCCTGGAGCACTGAGTCCTCTAGGTTGGACGCTGCAAAATCAGACAGTCATTTCTTAGGAACAAAGAACTTGAACATTTTGCTCAGGTATCTCATCACAAGCAAAGAACGTGTCATGTACCTGAAAGGAATAATTGCACTCTTAAAAAATAGGGTTTGGGAAATTACTGTATGATCGATGTATGCAGGCAGTGGTAAAAGTGGAACTCCCTGAAAGAGTAAATAACATTAAAACATACCTTTTTACACTTGTAAAGTAATTCAAGGGACATCAGCGTGCAGCTCATGCAGAAAAAACAAGTCTCATATATAGTCATTTTTCAAATAAGCTAAACTGATGCAATTTACTGAAAGATATTTTCATAAATCATAACGAAGGCACTGAATTTTAACTGTCTTTTTGTACGTGATGAATTAAATGTGCCGCTGTTATTGAAATCTATAAAACTGTTTCTTTATTTGTAAATTGCTTTTGAATAAATTAAGATTTTAATGGATTTTCTTATTCAATAATATGTACTTTGTATTGACATTTTAAGCTATTTATTCTGTCAGGCTTGTTCACAGTTATTTGCCGAGTATTTGCCAGTATTTGAAGACTTATTCCTCTGTCTATGGACAGGTTTTCTCTGAAATAGTGGCAGCAGTTTTAGATATTTTTGCCTTTCAGCTGCTTGTCACATCTCATGCAGCAGAGGTGAGTCTCCTTGCAGCACAGTCATCAGGGCAGTTTGTGGGAATGCTCATAGTTCTATACAGAGGAAAACTAGCTTGCCTGCTGGAGGGCCTCACATAGCAGGAGGAGTGGTAGAACTTCTGTCTGTATGATGAGCGGCTGTTAGTAATGGGTGAGATGAATCACCCGGTTAATTGATTATCTGCTCTAAAAGTTTCTTTATATTTAATCTCTAATAAATGTGGGTTACTGAAGGCCAAGTTTGGGCACCGGTATTGCCTGCAGTAACATTGATGGCAGAGGTAGGTCCTCTTTTTTGCTCAGGGACATGATTTAGCACAGGGTTGTTAGAGTTAGGGTAGTATGGTTAGGTTACAGTTGGACTTGATGATGTTTAAGGTCTTTTCCAACCTGAGCAGTTCTATGATTTTATAGTCACCTCAGCATACTCAGTGGCTGAGATCTGGCACTTTGACTGAGATGTGGCACTTCGGGTGATATGTTCTGGTTGTGAGTGGTGTTCCCCATGGGTCGGTTTGGGGTCTGTTCTGTTCAATATTTTTATTGGTGACCTGGATGGTGGGGATTGAATATGCCCTCAGTGAATTTGCAGATGGCGCCAAGGTGGGAGGCAGTGTTAATCTATCTGTGGGTAGGAAGGCCCTACAAGAGGAATGTGGACAGGCTGGATCCCTGTGCTAATAGGATGAAATTCAACAAGACCAAGTTCCATTTAGATGTTGTACTAAGGGACATGGTTTAGTGGGGAAATATTGGTGGTAGGTAGACAGTTGGACTGGATGATCTTAGAGGTCTTTCCAACCTTGCTGATTCTATGATTATTCGCTGGGAGAACCTTTGGTGAAAGGCTGATATGAAAATAGGTGATTTTCAGAGCCTTTTATTAAACACTGGCTGTGTCTACAGAAGCATCTGCAGTTGCTCTGCAGCTCTGTGAACTTTCTCCCGTGCTTGATGAAGCTATTCAAGGAGGAAAATCAGGCTGACCAGCTGAATCAAGAAGTGATGGGATAGGAGATAATACAATTCTTTGAGTTGGAAGGGACCTACTGAAGGCATTCTTGTTCAGCCCCTGCCCGGAGTAGAAACTTGAAAGCTGGAGTGGTTGTGCTCCAGGAAGGAGCTTGGGCAGCTGCTGGTCTCCCTCTAGGTCTCGGCTCTCTGCAGAACCAACCTCTGCCAGCCTCAGAGCCAGCATCTTCCCAGCTTGCGCAAGAACTAGTAGAAAACATGATGACTCTATGAAATGTTATCCCACTCTGAACCTGAAATTCAATTCCATGGAGAAAGGGGCATGGAGATTAGTAAGTTTTTTTTTCTTTCTCTTGCCTCTTTCCATGACATTTAAATAATGAGCCTGAAAATTTATTTGCAGGAACCCTTGTGCTATGATGCAGCTGCTGACATGCGTAACAATAGTCTGACTACTACCAGTGTGATGATAGTAATGATTTAGCATGATAACTTTGACTTTATTCCATTCACCTTGGTTTTGGTTTCTTTTCTTTTTTTTTTTTTTAAACTCTACCTCAAATTTTCGGAGGCTTTTGCATTAGAGAATTGCACTCTCCATTCGCTGGGAATTGTGATGACCAGTTGCTCATGCAATCTTTTTTAATACCTTTAAAGAAGAGGTATTAATTAAATGTGAAGATATTAGAGAAATAGGTATTGGAGAAATAGGTATATTTGACAATGGGACCCTGTTTGAGGAGTGAAATCTGATAGGGGGCAGTAGGGCTTTCCTTGCTAAGAGGGGTATGCATGTATCTGTCAACAGGTTGGCCAGCCTGGTAAGGAGGGCTTTAAACTAGGTAAGATGAGGTAAGGGGAGTGCATGGCTTAAGTAGCAAAACATGGCTTGAGTTGCAGTGCCCCCAGAGAGTGAGAGCAGCTGGGAAGTGCACGCAGAACATGGTCATAATAAGTTATACATGTTGGTGAGAACTTTGTCCTTCTCAAATTAAACATTAGTGCAGGAAGGGGAGAATATAATAAATTCAACACTTTTACTTTATGACTTGCATATCATTGAGTAGTGTACAAGGTAAGAAAGAACAAATCAGATAGTTGTAAGATGCTGTCTGTGGTAGTTTGATTGAAAATAAGAGCTGTACAGAGATAGCATACCTCTGCAAGAGTGGAAGCCATACTGTATTTTTGGGGAACAATCTTTACACGGTATATTTCTTCCATGATGTCACTTTGCCATACTAATGATGACATCCTTCACCTTATTTTTCCTAAATTTATTTTTACTAATACAAGGCTGTGAGTCATGCTGCCTGCCTCACAGTATTCCTTTACTAAGTTGATGTGCCATCCTGCTTGCTTGCTTTCTTTTTTTTCTTCTTTTTTTTTTTTATTTGGAAATGTCATGAGAAAGTATTTGGCTGGCAGCCCAAGAGATGTGCCAGCAGAGAGATTTTGAAAAGCTTTGCATATGCAGACAATCCACGTTTTCCCACTCCTCATCTCTCTTCACTGTTTTGTTGATGTCTTCATTTAGATTTATGTGAAAAGAAGTTGTAACCTGTCACTCAGAACGTGGTTTATTTATTGTGTGTGTTCTTTTGGAGGTTCCCAATAATCTATTATCAAATTATAGCATATTATGCAACAATTAATATTTGTAAAGATGTATTTTAATAATCATGAGAAAATACCCACCTACTCTTTTGTGGTACCCTCCAAATCGAAACCAAACCAAATACTGATGATCAGAGACATGGTGGTAGATTAAAAAGAGCATCTACTAAACCTAAGTGCTGAGGTTTAAAGAAAAATAAATACAGCAATATTGCTATTTTTTTTACTGTATGGTCCCTGTTTTGTACTGAAAAAAGGGAATGTGCTGCTTGGCTGCGATATGTTGGCAGCAAGGAAGAGTGAAATGCATTGGGAAGCGTTTTAGTAACTTCAGGGAAGGTGTGACTGAAACTGCAAGCTAGTTAGCTTAATGGAGGAACGCAAATAGTCAATTAAAAATGCTCTGTATATTTTCACATTATATAAAATATGATAAAAGCAGTAAAATTCTGATTATTTCTGCTTTTCATATTTAAAAGCCATTCTAATGGTAAGTATTCTGTTAGCATATGAGTTTAAAATATCCATAATGTTGTTATAAGGAAAAACAGCAAACAGGTTTAAGCTCTTCTCCTATGTTGTAAGCTATGCTTGTAACCTGCTTAGTTTGCAGTTGGTCTGTGCAATTAAATGAGGTGGGATTTCTGTTTTTCTTAAGCTGACGCACTCACGTGAATTTGTGGGTGGGAGGTAACATTCCCCATTAGTACTACTCCAACACCTGTGAATTTTGTCTTGTTTTTTGTTGGTATAGTTAACTTCCTTTTTGCGTTAACAGAGCAAAGGCACTAAGGATTTATTAGACATAGTTCCTTGAGCAGTTTAATGTGGCATAAACAAGTGCATCCTCTGAGCTCAGTTGTCCCTTCCTGCCTCCTTCCTCATCCCACTGCTTCAGCCTGTGCCCTTCTCACCCATCTTGCTAGCATCAGCAGTGGGGAATAATCTAGGTTGAAGTCAATAATTTCTCATTAAGCCAGTTTTAAGCTATTAGTGTTTTGATTTGGTTGAGTATGTGGTTTCATTAACGTGAGAGGTGGCCTAAGGCAGGGGAGTAGCAGGGGTGGGAAGGAGCAGCTGGAGTTGTAGGAGAAGCATGACCTGCTTGTCAGCAGCCTTGTTCAGTTGTGCCTTAGTCTGGTTGTGGAAATGCATCATTAGCAGAAGAGTGGTCATCTCTTTTTTTTTTTTTTTTAAGGATTATAAAGCTTGTCCAACCCAGCTGCTCCCTTCCAGTAGTTCACTGCTCTTCCCTTTCTCTTGAACTGATCTGGTTTCAGAGTCAGCATCCTGCAGTGCATTGGAGGCATACAGGGAGGCCTGTATACATAGATCCTTTCTAAAGCTGGGTTTATTCTGTGGTTTTTCTCCCATGCTATGACGGGGCAAGAGGGAAGAGAATGGCTGACCCATCCTTCCGTACTATCTTCTATCGCTCTTTTCCCTTCCCTCTCTATTCTTAAATTGTTTGGGGCAGAGGAAAAGGCATTGCAGACAAAACCGCCTTGAATGCACTGAATTACTCTCCTTGCTAGAATATGGAAGCTTTAAAAGTTTTAAAGAGTCTTATGCAATATTAACTAAAAAAGTTTTGTCTGAAGCATGAAGACAATCAGCTGTGTTTAGTTTGGTGTGTCCTGGAAAATATACAGATGCTTCTAAACATGTTGCTTTAATGACTGTTGTCTCAGAAATAAGTGTAAACCTGAAGAGCGTTGCTAGCCTTTGCAAACATCAGCCATTTTCTCAGTTGTCTTTCTGTTTTGGGGGAGGCAAGAACGAGCTGTGATTAGTAGGCCTCCTTTTAGTGAAATAACTCGTTCAGCTTCAAGTTCTTTTTATGCAGAAAAGGAGAAAGCAAACTCCTTGGTTTTCTTTCCTAATGGCCTGCTGGGGTGTCTCCAAAGAGCTCTTTGGTCTCACCTGGGAGCCCTAAATTCCAAGCTCTGCTGAATGCAGATTTCTCATGTTGTAGCTTTCTGACCTTCTTCTGCTACGCCCCAGTATATGAAATCTAAGATCAAAGTGATTTCCTTTATAAAAAGTTTTATATTGAATCTAAAATAAATATTAATGCGGGGAGCTGTGCTGTTGGTTGTTCTTTATTATCCATATGGATTTTGACGGTGGGTTTTCAGAGGAGCAGTGGGGGAAGGTTGCTTGCTATGAATGTTATTTGGCAGAAAGTCAGATGTATTCTACATTTCATATGAACGCTATCTGCTGAAAGTCAGCTAGCTGCAGAACCAACTCTGCTCGCTGTGCCTTAGCAACCATGAGCAAAAATCTGCTGCCACATGGAAACAGATTGGGATTCGTGACAGTACTCCCTAAATGCAGCCACTGCCAAACAGCAGTAGCAACTCATCTGTTAAACGCAGCACTTATATCTTATTTCTGCATAAAAGTCCTATAGAAGCATCCAATGTCAAATGCAAAAATCTGAAGGTGGCCAAGCAGTAACCCAAACTGTGCGCTGATTTTCTTTCCCTTCCTCCACTCCTTGCCTGGCATGACCAAGAACTTGGAATAAATGAGTATTTACTCATGCAGAGATTGTTGCCTTATTACCTTGCTGGGCAGGGTGTGTCAGGAAGGTGCAGTCCTGCATTGTGCCAGAATTCATTTTCAGACCAGGACTGGAAATGGAAACTCGCTAATTGTTCCAGCTGTTTGCTTGTAGCGAGTCAAGCAAATTTTTATCTAAGGCAAAAACTCACTGGCTTTCATCAGTTGCAATGTTTTCAGTCATTTCTATCGTTATTAGGGCATTATCATTTTCAGGGTTCATAATGGGAGAAAGAAATCTGTCTAGGAAAAAAAAAATAATTACTTTTTCATTTGTGTGGAGTGGGAGAGAAGCCTGGGGGAAATTAAGTCAATACCCCTGGTGGATTTTTTTTTTCATTATTTTTTTCTGAGCCACTGCGTTGTTAGATTTGAATGATTAGTGGAGGGAGAAAAGCACAAACATCTTACTGCATTTGAATGTGAATTTGGATTCAGCTTTGCTTCTGATCCTTCTACGTATGTTTTCTCTCGTGGTTGGAAGGTGAGAACTCTCCAGCATGAATACTTGTGAAAGTGTATCTTAGGCTCGGATGCTTAAATGCTTTTTGGGACTCCATCAGAATGCGTGATTTCCCTTGTGGTCACATTAGGCAATTTAGGATTCAGGTGCTGAGCGGTTGCAGAAATCCCCCAGTCAGGGAATTGTGATGGTCTCATTACTAGGTAGCCTGTGCTGCACCACGTACATTTCAAAATGTGATGATTTTCTTGCAGGCTATTTATGTTTGGGGAAATAAGCCCTGATAGAGCACAGTGCTGAAACATTTATTTAATTTTAAGCATACCAAGTAATCCAATTTGGAATGCACGAAGTACGATACAGAATTCTTTAGGGACGTAGTGGTAGTGCCCTGAAACCACAAGCACTTATTTTCTTATATTTATGCATAAAAATGTACCGAGAGCTACTTATCAGTGTGGAAATGATCACGGGTGTGTTTGCAAATTAAGCCCTGATCAAATAGATAAAATATATACAAATGTGTTGTAACAGGTGAAGTTTGGTTGTACGTTGCGAGCTCTTGACATAGCATTATGCATGATTTTGGTAACGCAGCCTGTTAAGAAACTCATCATTTGAAAAATTTGGACTGGAAGCTTAAGCACTTTGCTGCAGGGGGAGATCTCTGATTCTGCCTGCTCTTGTTTCTTTAAACAAATCCCTTTATTCCTTCCTTTCAATATTTTACAATCTTAGTTTAAAAAAAAAAAAAAACAGCCAACCAAACAATTCTCCCCTCTTTTTGCCAAAGCTTTCTTTTCTTGCTAGCTGCACAGGGATACTTGAAACTCTTAGAGGGAAAACAAAACACTTGAATATTATATCTGAAGTTATTATTTCCCTATTATTTCTAAGGCCTCTTCTGTGGTGTTACAGTGTGACTTCTAGTGCAGACAGGTTGCTGGCTGCTGCCACCGTACTATATCCCCACGGAGGAAAGCACTTAAATTGGAGCTCCAAGCACTGTTGCTCTGTGTCTTTCTGAGCATGATGGAGATTAAATTGCTAGCAGATGTATGGAGCATCACTGATGCTACTGCGACTGCACTGCTGGCAATGGCAGAAATATCAGCAGTTGTTGGAACAGCTTGGGCAGGGAGAGCACAAGCAACCTGGAGGCAACATCATCTGAAGCAGGGATGAAGCCAAATCGGAATCCAAGATCTAGGAGAAAATATAAATGCATCTCCAGAAAGCGTGCCTGAGAACACCCTTTGTAGTGCACTTATCCCTTGGTTAGAATGTTAATCACTTTCTAGTAAATACAGATTGAATTGCTCTTTAGTAAAGCCAATTCAGCGCTCTGCTAAGTGAAAAACTAACTCAGAATCTCGCATTGATGTAATGCTTGATCTTTCAAATGAAGACCAAAGTGCCCTCGTTAGCATACCTTGCGTGTTGTCTAGTATGCTGTGGGTAAATCTGTTTTTGAACCTTTCTGAAATCGGATTGTGCTCTCATATTAAAATTATCATCAGTGGCTTCGCTTGCTAATCTAAGTAGTGGGAGAGATTCTCAAGATCTTTAAAAATAATGGTCCAGTTGATGCAGTACTAATTTAAACCCAGGTACTGACCTTGCTCAGAAGCATCAGCCATCAAATTAGTGACTGCTTTTAAAGTGCAGGCTTGGAGCGTTTAAGCTGGCTGTGTGAATTGGAAAGAAGGGTGTTCTGATTGTTTTTCTTAAATTAATCTCTAGCCACTTTATGTGAATCCTCTTGTTCTGTTAACACCACTGCTCTACTCCCTGTGTTTCTAGAGGTTTTAAATATTGCTGTAAAGTCCTTTATAGTTCTTCCCAATTTCAGACTGTGTTATCTGTGGTGTACACAGATTTGAATCCTAGCAGTGCCGTTCCAAAACCTGCTCCTGGGCCCTGTCCCTGCTGTCCTCTCCTGTCTCATGCAGGCATATCCTTACGCTGGCATATCCCCCACTCGTGTATCATGGGAGAGCCCTCCCAGTGCCCTGGGGCAGCTCCTTTCCCATCCTGGGTCTGAATGGGAATGCCCACTCCCCGCTCACCTCTTGGCCTGGCACAGTCCCTCCTCGGACTGGTGTAGAGGTGTGGGAGAAGCTGGGCCTGGAACATGGCCCATGGCGTGGGCTGCAGTGGCTGTTCCAAAGTGCTTTTCAGTACAGATGAGTTGTTTGCTTGATGACATGAATTTGCTTTAAAAGCATGTTATGGCTCATTCCAGGAGTTATTTACAAATGTATTTTGAATTCAT
>PPHD01023144.1:0-12571 GCA_002909625.1 Bambusicola thoracicus | reverse complement strand
GTGGCATTTCTCCTCCCAAGCCTTTGTACTGTAGAGATTATCAGAACAGAGCACAGCTGAAGTTTCAAAACCACTAAAACAACAAGGTGAGAACTCTCGGATGAGCACTTCTGAAGGGTATCAATGCGTAATTCTATACCTGATTTGCAAAAAATTAGGTAGTCCTGAAGTTTTAAGTTACCCACTGCTCTTAAAGTTATAATATCCAAATGTAAGCATTAAACCTGTAATTCTAAATGTGGAGTCCCAAGGACTACTGCACCAGGTTCCTCAGCATTTTCAGAAGCTCTTAAATGTTTTTCAGGTGTTCTGGGAAAGCCTGATGCTTCAGAAATGTGTGCTGAACACAATGGGAGTTCTGTCGTTCACTTCAAAAGAGCCATCATTTCACTCTTCTTAAAAACATAATCTTTGTCTGTTTCGTTTTTTATTTAGCTTACAATCAAACTGAGTAATTTTACAAGGCTTCTGTTTTCTATACATGCTCCAAAACCTACATAAGCTTTAAGGCCTACATTTAACAGCTGATACGACATACATTCTTCTACCAGAACCTCAGTATAGTACCTAATTACTCCTGAACACTTCCTCAAGCTTTTGGCTTTTGTGACCATGCTAGACTCCACAGCAGCTGGCTAACAGTCCCTAGACATGGTGTGCTAACAGTCTAATAGCCCAGCAGCCATTATTTATCAGCAATGCCAGTTTTCCAGTCACGGTGATTTCTGAATTCAGCTGACTTTATAACTGTTTGCCCAGAGAGAGAAGAAAAGCCTTCCCTAAAACTCCTGTTCAAACAATAGCAACGTGAGTCTGGGAAGCAGGGAGTCATCTGTGTGCAAGCACCTTCCAGGCAGAACAATTTCAGTCTGCTGCCAGCATCAAGAAAAGATGGCTCTTATCAGCAGCTTTCCAGTACTGCAGTAACAGCACAAAACTGAGTAGTTTGAATTCCATCACTGAAGACTTCAACTTTCTTCCTCTCACAACAGGACGATTTTCAGGTAGCCAGAGATGCTTTCCTTTCATGTTTGAACAAACTGTGAGACAGATCCAAAAATGAGACAGCTACAACTTTTATTGCTGAGGTTGCTTTTGGCAATGGTGATCCTGCTGGAAAGTTATTAATTTTGACAGCAGCAGAATAGATGGTGTAAGGGAGAACATAAATCAATTCCCAAGCAGCTTTAGTACTAACTTAATCATTATAAAAATACCCTCTTGTTTTAAGATACCATTTTTCTTCTTCTGAGACTAAACATATTAGGTCACTGCCAACATCAGCTCATTTTCTTCTGATAACTCACGGAGCACAAGCATAATTATTACCGTCACTTGCAGTTTTCAAGCTGTTATCTGTAATTGCACTGTAAAATAAGTAACTGTTCTCAGCTTCTTCCAAGCTCTGTCACATCAGAACTGCTGTTAGGAACACTACAACAATTTCTAGAACTCCTCCACAACACATATGAGCTTAGAAGGTCACACACTGCAGCTCAACAATCCTAAGGAGCCAGAATCCTCAGATTACCCTGAATTCAGAGCTGCCACAACTAAAGCCAAGCACATAAGATAGAACTAAACGGCCATTCCGAACTCTTACTTGTCAAAGCTGTCACTTGTTTTGATGAAGAAGTCCAATTTCTGCTTTGCATATTCAATCACATCAGAATGAAGCTCCACACCGTGGTTAACACCAAAAGGACCTGAAAAAGAACAGGCAACAGGTAATGCTAACAGGCAACACAAAATGCAGCAGAACTAACACAGTTTTGGTTACTTCCTGTATCAGATTACTCCCCAAGTGGCAGCCAGTCAGTGCTTGTGTAGAGTCAGATATCTTACCAATACAATAGGAAGTACAACCCTACACTCAGCTTCTGACAGTAAATAAGGGTGTTTTGCACCATCCACTTTGAATCTTCAGTCTTAACTATACAGGAAAGCCCACTGTAAGAGGGAAACACTGACACTGAAGAAACACTGTTGCTCTAAAGCTGATCACGTGGGAAAAACTTTAAGGCATAGAGCAATAGAGAGCATATTTTAATAAACCCTTCTGAAATTTTTACATTGTTTTACATCCCCTTTCCAATATGCTAAGTCTCCTCATCAAAGAAATTAGGAATAATGACCATATGTTATACCTCAATTAACAACAACAATAAATTAGAAAGATATAGATGCTATTGAGTACTCATGCTTTTTATATTCATAACTGATTGATAACCTTTCCAGGAGGAAGCCTCAACTCCCAGAGTCACATATTGGTAACCAAAGTAATCTCTACAAACCTAGCAGAAAACCACAAATGTGACTCCATAAAAGGCCCTGGGATGTAGGAGTGGGGCTCTATCCTGACAAGAAACACTCCAGCAACTAAAATTCCTGACACTCCCACAAGAGGACAGTACATACCCCATAGCCATTTACCTATCCTGGCAGCCAGAAACAGCACAAACACTGACTCCAAAAATACATTAGGGCAAACTGTTATTATACAATATTACTCTGATGCTTTGCACCTACTGCAGATATGGTCACAAAGCCAGTTCTGATGGCTATCTATGCTTCCATAGCATATCTATTCCCCACCTACATATTGATAAGAACCAAAACTGGATGTCAGAGATGCTACAGTCTAGAAAGGACAGCACAAAAAAAAACCAAAAAACCAAGGCACTGAGCAGCTATAGTCAGAGGTTTCTCTGGGCATGCTCAAACCTAGTTTAAACAACACAGCATCCCTGCTCCTGAAGCCTTGAGCTGGGCTCTTGCTTAAGCAGCCACAGACCAAAGTTTGTGCCCAGTCCTGCAGGAATCCATGAGAATCACCTGTGTAACTGCACCGTTGCCTGCTCCAACTTGCCACAGAAAGCTGGACACCATCCAGTTCCAGAAAGAAAGCTGCATGAAACCCTGATAAATTGGCCATCTGAATTAATGCATTCTTTACTTTGCTAGATATCATTTTGTTTCATTACTTGAGGAATGCTTCTTTCCTAATTTCAAGGCTTTCTTAAAAAAAAACCCAACACACAAAACAAAACTCTAATGAAAATAGTTAGCATGATTGAAAAGTTATTTACCCAAGATGAGTCCAACCATAGAACTCAGATAGCCAGTGCCACTGCCAAGATTCAAAAACGACAGCCCTGGCTGCAGATCCAAAGCTTCCATCACCTCAGAGTAAATGCAGGGTGCTGAAAGATGAATATTTCCATGCTTCCATGCCAAGTCCTTGTAGGCATTGTCTTTGAACTCCTCCAAGTAGTAGTCAGCTCTATCAATGGCACGGAATGCCTGCTCTACAAGCTCTGTCCGGATATATTGTGCCTCCTTCAGGTTATCAATTAACTCGTCGTTGTCTTCTCCGGCACTTACTGCGCCTCCCATCTTCACCCTCTGTGTAAGCACTAAAACTGAAGAAGAATAAAGAGAAGGTGAGGCACAGAGAATGCATCTGAGCTAAGTTAGGCTGCTGCATATTCTTTGTGAGAGACCTGTACGTACCTGAAGGTCAACAAGCAGCAAAGAAACATCACCACCATCCCAGCCAACCAAACCATGAAGAAAATAGAGCATATCTGGTATCTAGTACCTGACATCAGTAGGGAAAATTAGCACAGATAACTTAACTGATTGTTTTCCAACAATACTGACATACTACCAGCATGTCAGCTGTTTCACTGAACTTTTTTACATAGGAGGGTTACTTTAACTGTTATGCTCATAGGTCATTCTTCATTGCAAATCCAAGCAATAAGTTAAGTATGGCTTGCCAGTTAGAATTCTTGCCACATGTAGTCTATTTCTAATGTATCAAGAGGTAACTAAGAGACAGGCTGAGAGAACCAGAAAACCTCAAGCTGCAAGTTCAAAGAAAGCATCAGGACTGAGGGTTTGCAGAGGTTACTATCTCTGAGCTAAATATAGGCACAGCCTGCTTTCCTTAGCAAATGCACTTTCACACAGCTTGTCTTCAGAGCTCAGGCCAACACCAGTGGAGGACCACAATACAGACCGCAACCACAGAGAGAATTTTCACTGAAGCCAATGGAATTTCTTAGGTCCTCTTAAGTCTTAAGTAGCCAACCCCCAATGTGAAAACACTTGAGTGACACAGATTGAAGAATTACAAGCACTTCTGATTGCACTGTGATCACCAGCCAACAAACCCAGACCCCCAGGTGTGGGTAAAAGAGAAGTGAGCTGTCTCCTTGACTATGCAAGAGACCACACGTGATCACATGCTTCAGACAGTAAGATATCTGCAGGCTTTACAGAGGAAAATAGAAGGGGACAAGAACATAGAACTGATAACTCCAAATTATTCCAACCTTCTTTCCCCCACCCCCAGTTAAAAAAAAGAAAACAACTTTATTTTTTAAATGCATTTATTTACAGTGCCTTTCTCTGCTCACAGTAACAACCACAGAATCAGCAGCTTTAGAACTCACTCCTGGGATCAGAAGATGTGCCTACAGTGAAGCTGCTGGGGTTTGTTACACTCAGCAAAGTGAAAGTTACTTTCACTGTCAGAGGAAACAACAAACCTGCAAGAGCCCAAGAACCCATCCTTCCCCTGTATGCCATCCCCACGGGGCCAGCAGGTCTGACCCGGCTTCAGCTCAGCTTTCTGAACAGCAGACACTGTAATGAGCCCAACAGACGCATGGCTCCTGACAGGCATCACTCAGCTATTACTTCTGCTGAGCACTCGCTGGCCCCCAACAGAACACACGTTTTACTGCGGATCACGGTTTATCCAAATCCCACATTTCCATTCTTTTCCTGCCTTCCTCCGCTCGGAAGTGGGAACACACAGCAGGGGTAGGCCTTACCTGTAACAAACCTTCCCAACTCCATTCCCTGCACCCCCAGCCGCACTTTGCACACGGGGTAAGCAAAGCACTACGAGCAGGCACGAGCAGAGGACAACACAAGCAGGCAGGCGGGGCGCCGAGCCGCCTCGCAGCACCACAGCGGCGCGCTGCCATCTTCGCGACCGCCCCCCACAGAACGCCCTCCCTCACACACACACACACCCGCACGCCTCAAAACAGAGCAGCAAAAACAAAGCCACACGTTTACAACGCCACCACAGCAACACACAAAGCGCGCTCCTTCGCCTTCCGGGGGGCAGCCTTCGCTCTGACATCACGCGGTTACATAAGGGCCGTCGCCCCCACTGAGCCGTACCTGGGCGGCAGCGCGGCCCGGCTCTGCCCGCTCTCTCTCGGCCCGGCTCTGCCTGCTGCGCTCCGCAGCTGTAAACACTGCCCCGCCGAGCGCCGGCCGCGCACTGCGCATGCGCGGCACGCACCATCGCGTCGGGAAAGGTGGGGGGGAGAGAGAGGGAGCGTACCGCCGGGTGCTATGGGGGCAGGGGCTGCCTGGGCGGTACCACTGAGAGCTGCCGGGGAAAGGGATGTGCTGCCTTGCGGGGGGGTGCGGCGCTGGTTCGCTGAGTGCAGGCTGGAGCTGTGTAGGGGGTCTGTCTATGTATGGGGCCCACATACGGGGCCTACAGAGAAGGGTTATGGCTGAACAGGGCCGGAGTGCGTTCAGGCCGGGTCTCAATAGAGCTGAGGTCGGCAGGCTGATGGGGCCAGCAGAGCGGGGATAGCACAGAGCAGGCGTACACAGGGACTGGGACAACACACCGTGCCATGGCCTAAGCATGCACCAGATCTAAATACAGACACTCTTTTTTTTCCACTCTGTCCCTCTGCACAGCCCGTGGGCGCATCTCCCAGGCCTTACTGGAGACCTCATTGCTCCTACAGCTCCTGAAAGGAGGTTGGAGTGAGGTGAGAGTTGTGCCTGCGCACCCCGGTAGCAGCGACAGGATGAGGGCTGATGGCTTTCAGTCCATCCAGGGGAGGGTCAGGTTGGATATGAGGAGAAATCTCTGCATTTTGAGCCTGTGAACATCCAGCATGCTTGGGACGGTGTATGTATTTCAGCAATTGTAAAGGCATAGAAAGAAATTGCCTATGAAAACAAGAGCTTATTCACCTGGCTCCAGGGGCTGGAGAGAACCACGGAGTGTCATCACAAGGCTGCCACGTGGCTGACTCACCATCTGTGCTGTAGAAAGGTCCCTGTCCCCTAATATCATCTTCCTGAGCATCAGACACCTGCTTTGGATTATACACAGCCACGCAGGCTCCTTCAGTGGTTGTAACCAGTGTGGCAAGGTCCAAGGAGACATTGGGGAAGGGTGGTTCCTATCACCCACCTCAGGATGAGAGAGATTATCCTCTAATATCGCATGTCTCTTCGTCTACAAGTGGCCCATGCACTGTCAGCTGAGGCTATGGGATGTGTGACCTCTAAGTCTGCAGGTTGGACAAAATTGTCTGCCTTGGCCTTCGATCCAGGATTTGGTCCTGTGTATGGCTGCAAAACGACAAGGGTTAACCGCATCTAGAAAGGAGATTTCTTATGTTTTCTAAAGATTATTTGGGGGGGGGAGGAAGCCATCCTTCCAGACGCAACAAGACTGCAGTGGGGAAAAAAAAGAGATTGCCCTGGTAAATGAGACTCAAATAGGAAGAAAGTGAATCAGCATCAGAGATGTATTTATGCGTTAAGGTGATTATCTCAGCTCCCTTCATTAACATGATAACGGCAGACTCCATGCTAACAGGCACCGGGTAATACTGTAGATGTCTGCACTTTCATTTCGCAGAAGACAGCTGCCTGGGAGAATGGGATTATTTGTGTAGAGTGGGCGCTGAAACTCCTCCTTGCTGATTCAACCAAAACAGGGCACGGTGATTGTGCTTGCCTCGTCTTGTTTAATAAGAAAAGCACTCAAGCATAATGGCAACGCGGTCAAAATCTGCAAATGCAGGACAGACAAACTCTATGCACATATGATTCCAGGGCTTCCATTCGGCATCTGCTCCTTCCCAGCAGAGCTGCTTGAGAAACAGCAGCTTGTTTCTTTCTTATTTTGCACAAAACAGTGTTAAAAGCTGGGTGAAGACTGCCGTGGGGAGCCCGTTTGAGAGCCCTGACCCTCCCCTGATGCAGCTCCTTGCGTCCTTCATGACTGAACAGGCCTGCTGCAATTGCTGCTGCCTCGTGCTACTCCTTTTCCCGTGCTTTGTTAAGACCTTCCCTCCATCCTTACGGCTCATTGAGGGCTTTGCTATCCAACCCCTGCCTTGCGCAGCCCCGGATGCTTCTGAGAGCAGGCAAATCCAAGTGGGATGAGGAAAGCAGGGCCTGGGGACGCCGGGCCGGCACACACAGCATCTGCCAGCCTGGACCGCCAGGTGTCCCCAGCACAACGGGCACGGCTGCGAGCCTCGCCAGCGGGATCGGTGCTTTAACTTTTGGAATTCCGCCTTGACGGTGATCGGTTAAAATGGGATGGTTTTATCCGTTTGAAAGAGCAAGCAGCAAAAACGGCTTTTAGCATGCAAGCCAGGGGCCGTCAGGCTGAGCTCCAGCTGTGCTGGCCTGCAGCTTTGCAATGCAGATTGCTATTTAAATCAGTGGGACAGTATGCGAGTGATGGGATGGGTCCCATAAATTAAGAGCTGGAGCATAGGGTTATATTTTCATCATTTCCTTTTTAATTTTGCAAACCATGTTCTGTTGCCTTTTCTAGACACCTTGGCACTGCACCACGTTCAGATGATCCATATATGTGCATACACACATGCATATGCATACATATAAATACAAGGAGACATACGAATTTACACCACTATTACTATGAGCACAGCAGCAGCTGATCACCTTGGATCCTTCTGCCTATGCAGAAAGTATATGTGTTTGTGTCCTAAAGCTTCCCTCTAGCCACACTTCATCAGAGGGCTCTGTGAGTAATTGCTGAACCAAGAGGAAGAACATATGTCTTGATTTCCACTGTATTGCCCTGTGCATAACCACTGCCTCTTGGAAAAAAAGGACTCATAAAGACCTGGATTCATCTCACTTAGCTGAGATGTCAGAATTGAAAGGAGGAGAGTCGCTGTGTAGTCCTGCGTTGTCAAAGGGAAGAGAGCAGCCAGCAGCCTCCTGGCTGCACCATCTTTGATGGTGAAAATGCATCACTAAATTCCCTGCAGCTGGGGACACAGAGCAGAGAATTGCTTGATCTCTTACAAACCTCGGGGGCTGCCCGGCTGTCTGACCTTCCCCAGACCTTCCCCCCTCCCCCAGCAATAGGAAAACATCTGCATATTTCTGATGGGAATTTATTCCTGGCCAAGGTGCACCTGATTTGATCTCCCACTAGCATTATCCTCTAACTTAAATCATTCCCCTTCTTCCCACCCTGGATGCATTTATGAAGAGTAATCATATCCCCTCTTAACCTTTGTTTTTCTAGGCTAAACAAGCCAAGCTCTTTTAATCTCCTCTCCTAAGACAGGTTCTCTGTTCTACTAATCACCCTGCCAGTCTTTCCCTGCATCTGTTCAAGGAGAAATACATTGGTTTGGTTTCCCAAAGACAGGTCCCAGAACTGCCCACACTATCCCACACGAAATCTTAATGGCACCACATGCACTGACACCGATACGTGTGTCTTCAGCACAAATGGCCTGGAAGCTGCATGAGTCCCTTTGCACAGCAAAAGGAGAACAGATACAAATCCACGAACCCATAGCCATAACACAGTCTTACTCTAGAAGATGGGTGTTTAGCTTGGAAGGGCATTGTGCTCCTTTACAGCTGTGGGTCCTGGTGCTTAGCAGGCCGTAATCAGTGGTTCTGTGTTTTCCATTTCCACTGGATGAGCATCGGTCTCAGCTGCTATCCCCCTCCGCCTTTGGACCAGCAAAACTCTCTTTGAAATCACGGGTGAGGGTTTGAACTACAGAGATGCAGAGTTAAAATGATGAAAACCATTTTGCATTCATCTCTTTTCAAAATGATTTTCCAGTTTTATTTGGGGTTTAATTAAATTTCTGTGACCCAGGCAGGGAGTTCAGCCTTTCTTGATTAATGTTCTTTTAGGTGGCTCTGATAAGAATTTAGCATTAACAATTGAGCTAACAAGCCCCAGTGAGCGGTTCGTAGGAGACTAATTCTATCAGTGCTTTGCAATGTCAGGACTCCACTTTGAGCTAGGAGCCGAGAGGAAGGATGAGGAGCAGATGCAAAGTCTAGCAACGAACTCACTGCAACGCAGCTTCTTTGTGGGCAGAGCTCATCTGGAAACTATTTTAGCTGACAACATCAGAATTTCACCTGTTCTTTTTTCCTCCTGGCTGAAGCTGTGCACTTTCTTGGCTCGTTGTGATAAGGGCTGACAATAAGGAGCGGAACCGAATGGTGGCATTGATAAGAGAAATGAAAGGGAAGGCACGAGCCTTTTCCTTCTCTCTGTCCCTATCCCCTCCTGCTTCAGGTACCACTAAAAACACACTCAGTGCTAAAGCACAGCCTGATGTCATTAAGCCATAGCAACACATCCATCCAGAGCTTCCCATCTGCAGTGCTTTGAGGCTCGGTTTTGGACCCAAGCTGCCCACAGACCTCGAGTGAGCACCTCCTCTGTGGGGAAGCTAAAACACTTATTTCAGGGATGTTATTTTTTTTCTGCCTCACCAAGGATAATTTGAGTCAACCAGATTACCTGAAAACAAGGCGACTTTGTCCTCACTGCACTCCTAGCAGAAAGACGGTCACACCAAATGGTGCAAGCTGAAAGTCAGCGTCCATCACTGCTGGTCTGCAGATGCTTGTCATTGCTCTGGAGCACATGGATGCCTTTCACCATCATCACCCTTCAGCACTGGTTCCCATCTCTTCCTGCTGAGCTCTCATTCTTCTTTGAGATGCTCACTCAGGGCTCCCACTCGTCTCTGCTTTGGCAGTGCTGTGCCTGGGGCAGAGCTGGCCAGGAGCCCTGCAGCACCCTGTTGTTCTCTGAGGCTTCTGCCTCCCACAGTGACAAGGACAGGGATGGGTACCCAGTCCTGCTGGAGCCCATCTTCCCAAGGAGGCTGTAGCTGGACTGGGTGCCTGCCCCCATATCTCTGCGTGCACACAGCCTCTGTTCTGCATCCCATGCTCATGGGATATGCCTGTTTGTATTTTGTTTGTTGTCCAAAGCAGGCTAATGATTCGATTAAGTTATGCAGGCAATTCGGTTACCTCTGCAGCCAGCAAAGGAGCATTAGCAGCTGGCAGCAGCATCGCACCCTGCCTTCCCCCAGGCACTGCGTGGAGATGAAAGCTCTTTGCTTTTTCCCCAGCGAAACGATGACAAATTCTGCCAGGAATGTACCAACAGGTGCCCTCCTTCAGCCCTCACCCCTCGCCCGACTTTCGCTGCAGCATCACCATGAATTGCAGTTGTCAGTGGGGGAGCAAGCTCATCAGAGGGCTCCATCGTAATCACTCTAAAGAGGATGCTGATGTTCAAGTCCTGGAAGCTCCCCAATATCAGATCACAGCAGGGACCAAAATAATGCTCTTGTTCCCTCTCCTCAAAATGCGAAGACCCACTGAGAAATCAGAGGGAAGGGAGGCACTGACATTGCTGTCGGTGTCACAGGATCTCAGGCGGCAAAGCTTTGGTGCTCGAAGGCATCACTACTGTGAGCGACAGCCAAGATCTTCCTGCCTTCATCTCTACAGCTGTTGGAAGTGGCCCAGCACACAAAGGGCAGCGTCCTCATTAAATTTCGTGGAGGGTTGCCATGTGGCCAGCAGAAATTTGGTTTTGTTTTAGTTCTCTGAGCGGCACGGTAATATATTCACCACCTCCAAACGTAATGGGGTGACAGATGGGAGCTGGGCTCTGGCTTTCATGGGAAAGGCTCCTCCCGGCGGGAGGCAGTGAGTTTCTCACCTAATCTTCTGTAACCTCCAGACTGCTAACAACTGTAAGAAGAAAGCAATGTGTAGTTATTAAATTAATGACTTCGTCCCCAAGCCAGTAATAAATATTTTACAGTTTTCTCTCTCCACGCTGCAGAGTGCTCTGGACAGCCTAGACTGTTTGTTAATCTAGCTTCTGGATTTATGTTATTTAATTGCTAAACACTCTCAGCGTGGTTGGGCTGGATTATTAAATGCTGAAGCCCAAGAAGGAGTCCTCTGGCAAATGGCAAAATCTAAGGAGCTGATCCTTGAGCTTGTGCTGGATGAGCCTCAGGCCAAAACCAGGTCCCCTGAGGCCAGTGCCATTGAACTGGAGCAAAGTCCAGGCTAGCCCCTGTTTAAGGCCATGGTTGGTCATTACTTATGTTACTGGGGTGGATTCCAGGACTCGCTGTGAGTAGAAAGACAAAGAGAAAAGCTTTGGCACATCCTGGCTTCAGTATGGGCTGTGGGGTCGGACATCAAACACCAGTGTGGCCAGGCTCCCCCTGGTGTGCTCTGAGCCCTGGTGCTGGCCCTGGAGCTCGAACAGATCGCACGTCCTTCCTCTGTCCCTTTATGGCTCACTGTTCTGCAGAGCATCCCAGATAACCACTGACATTCAAACAAAAGAGCGTTGCAGTAATATAAATGAATGCAGACTTTAATGGTTGTTATACTTCCTAGTTGACAAGGATGAAAACGTCTTTAAATCTGATACTACCATTTTTACAACAATTGGTGATTTACTCGTCCCACTGAAAGAAGGGGATGAAGGCATCTGGAATAACGAGAGCTATTTGTCTGAAGAAAGCACCCCACAAGCTCTTCTGCACAAAGCAGGAGGTCGTTTCAGGATATATCTTCTCATAAAAGCGTAGGAGAAGCAAGTACATTTACAAGTGCAGGGCAGAGCCCTTCATACTGCCTCCCCAGCACAGTGAGTTTCACCCTGATCTCATCTCCATCTTCTAGGGCCCAAGGAGTGAATTCAGTGCCAAATGGCAGCTCTGTAGAGCATGGTTGTTTTCTGCCCCCATAGAGAACCAAATGGAAAAGGAGGCGTCCCCACAGTGTGAGTGACCCAGCCCTGAGATATCACCCAGAGGAGCTCCATGAGAAGGAGGAAGACAATCAGGAAGAAAGAACGAGGCTGGCAAAGAAACCCCTCTCTGCTCCCACCTGCAAACCCTCATCACAGCCTGTGGCTCTCCAGGAGCAGCTGAGTGTATGCTGGCAAATGGAAAGCACCACTTGAGCAGAAGAATGGAAGGATAGGTCATTAGCAGCTATTAACCATTAACAGTGGTACCCAGCAAGGCCAAATGACACTCACGTTGGTCAATGATTTATACAACAACCAATGATTTATCGAAATAACCAAACACAAGTGTCTTTCCTTTTGCATCCTTGAAGTGAAAGTCCTGCTCTCCTCTGCTGCCCAGCTCTCACTCTCCACTTGCTGGAGGAGGCTGAAGAGCTCTCCTAAGCACACCTATAAACTTACAGTGTACCATCTTAAACCCATTCAATTCCCTTCCCTGCAATAAAGGACGCCAGTTCAGAGAAGATAACATCTCACAGTGATGGCTCCCAAAGCTGCAATTTAACGTGAATCTAACCGCTCTATTATGCAGCACAGCCAATTCGTTAGGAAAGGACAAGCGAGCGTGCCTGTTAGCTCTATCATCATAATCAAATATTGGCACAACGAACTGCTCGGTGGTGCAAAGTC